>LSRZ01000153.1:10915-28889 GCA_001625125.1 Haemoproteus tartakovskyi | reverse complement strand
CATAATTTTTTTAAAGAAAAAGGAAAAATAAAAATAAAAAATAACTTCATATATATAAAATGGTTTAAATATAAATTTCTAAAAAAAAACAAACGAAAAAAACCCTCTAAACTGAACGTATTTTTTTATTTATTTTTTTTTCATTCCTTTTTTTTTAAGAAAGAAAAAAGAAAAAGAGAATATGAATTCTTACACATTTCTTTTTCCCTTTTCATAATTTTGAAAAATTTTAACAATAATAAACCAACATGCATTAAAAACATTATTAATATATTCATAATTATTGGTTCCTTTGACAGAATCTACAGATCGAATATTTTTCAACAAAAGAATAATGTCTCTTTTTAAATCCATCGGCAATTTGTAAATTTCATTTCGAAGTTTTGCACTAATTAATGTCAGCCACATATTTTCTTTTAAGAAACTAAAATAAAGAAATAAAAGGGAAATTAAAAAAGAAATTAAAAAGGGAAATAACAAAAAAAATAACAAAATAAATAAAGGGAACATTAGGAGAGAAATAAAAATAAATTGGTACAGGACAAGACAATATATATTTCTTTATCTCATATCCCACATCCAACACATCACAATCGACAAATAACTAAATATTTTCAACATAAAATTAATATGTCTATTTTTTCAATTTTATATTTTTCACTTTAATCTATTTTAACGCTTACTTAAATTCGTGTAGTGACGTTGCTGGGTCATTAATAAATAATTCCATTTCTTTCATATTTTTTAATATATCCACAAACTCAGAAGCCACTTGTTTCCATTCAAGTAATTTCCTGTTGTCATGATAAGTACGTAAAAAACGAATCAGATCGTTTACTGGGACTCCTTTATTTAGTACATTATTTGTTCTGTAAAAAAAAAGAGAAAAACAAAACAAAAAAAAAATTGATAAAAAAAGACGCACACAAATAGAAATACAAATGAAAAATAAAACTGTATTAAATGAGTCCATATATATTTCATATAGAATATTTTGAAACACATGTATTATCAATTTGTATTCTTTTATATATATATGTACCTTTCATAGTAAGGTTTGTAAATATTCACAGAACGATGAGAACAGAAAGGTGGTATTCCATAACCAAAAAAAAATACAAATATATTTTCTAACTGAAATAGAATAGCATTCTTATAATAATTAATATTTGAATCTGATGTTTTAATTATTAAATCTCTTAAAAATGAATGGATGTTTTCGATTAAGTATTCGACATAAGCTTTTTGGAAACAAATCAGTTTCTCTTCTTTCTTCCCCTGTTTTTCTTCTTCTTTTTCATTTTTCCTGCTTTTCGCGTGCTTAAACACATCTATTAATTTTGCATAACCTAAAATTTTATATTTATAAATATGAATATCTTTTATGATAAACTTTTCTAATTGTTCTCTTTGTTCATCAGTAATATTTGGTATGTATTTAGTTCGATTCAATTTTTTAAATACATTAATTTTATTCCAAGTTTCATTTATTTCCTGATCTTCTATTTTTCTGTGCGTATCAATTTCTTTTTCTGCCGTTTCTGTATCCGTTTCTGTATCTGTTTCTGTGTCTGTTTCTGTTTCTGTTTCTCCTTTTTCTTCTTCTTCTTCTTCTTCTTCTTCATTTTCTGTTTCTGTTTCTACATTTTTCTGCATTTTCTCAATATCGTTATTTGCTGTTCCTTTACTTCTGTGCCTTATTCTCTGTTCATACATATATACATCTGCGAGTCCATATAAATAATAGTATAAATGAAATGGAGAGATGTCTATTTTTTGATATTCATAGAAGAAACGGTTGAATTCTTTTGAAAAAGGTAAAAACAAGAATGGGTATTTTTGTTGAGAAATTAAAAGAAGCTGATAAAAGTGATTCCATACAATCATATCTAATTCTGCATTTTTAAATTTCACTGTTATGTTTTGACAAAATTTCAAAGCACTAAAAATATTTAGTAAATGACTACATATCATTTTTCTTTCAATATAATTGGTATAAGTAGAAAAGAAAAAAAAATTGTTTTTTTCCTCTTCTATATATTTCATTTTCTTGTTTTTTAATTGTTCTCGATTTTTTTGTTTCTTATAAAATGAATAACTACTGAAAGAAAATTTGGATTTTTCCCAATCTGACAAATCACATGGCATAGATACACTAAAACTTTTGGAAATATTTGTTTTTTTTTCTATCGGTGGGTTAAACATTTCTTTTTTTGTGTAAAATACTTGATATACTCGGATAGTTCCATTAAGTATTAACAAAAGAAGAGCTCTTAATATTTCCGAAAAAAAGAATTGAGTATTTTTAAAAGAAACGGATTTGTATAAATTAAAACTAGATAGTAATGGAGACATAGGAATAAACTGACAGAAATCTAAATGTTCCTTATTTTCTAGGAATAATTTTATTCTGAACATTTTCATTAAATTTTGATTTCTACTTAATGTTCTCATTAAAAGTATAAGAGTGTGATCTTCTATATATACATGAGGAGTCATTTTTTTTAACTGATATAGTACAAATACTAAATTTATCAAATCTGTAATATATTCTTTCTTTCTTTTTTTTATTTTTAAAAAATGGTTTTCCATTTTTTTATTTCCTTCAATTATTATATCGTAAAAATCAGTAACTTGATATTTTTGACGTTGTTTTTTAAATTCCCTTTTCGTTGACCCCGATTTTTGTTTTTTGTTTTCCACATCTATAGAGTCAAGGAATTCTGAGAAAATATCGTCCATATTTTTTTTATTATTATTAATAATATTTTTCATAATGTTACAATTATCATGATTTAAAATGTTCGTTTTCCATGAACTGTTTTTTTTCTGTTTCCAGAATTTTACATATATTCTATCTTTAAATCTTACATTTCCTAAACATTCAATAATCATTTTCACATCTTCTTCATCTTCTCTTTTCATTATTTGATACATTTCATCTAATTTTTTTTTCTGTTTATCTTGCCATGTTTTTTTTTGTTTTTTTCCAGACTGACTGCTTTTGTTCGTTGTACTACGAAATTGTGTATAAGAAAAGGAGTCATATTTTGTATCATCATTATTTATATATGTAATACTGTGATCTGTCATTCTTTTTATTTTCTTAACTATATTATTTGTAATGGATGTTCGATGTGAAATACTTACACTTTTTTTCATTTGTATTTGACTTTCTGCAAAGTTACTAAATGTTGAACCCTTTAGCAAAATACTTTCTCTTAAATATTCATTAAAAAAGTTACTACTTAATTCACTTTCCTTATCTTCTTGATCATTTTGATTATTTTGTTCATCTTTATCATTTTGATTATTTTGTTTATCTTTATCATTTTTATTATTTTGTTCATCTTTATCATTTTTATTATTTTGTTCATCTTTATCATTTTCATTATTTTGATCATTTTGATCATTTTGTTCATTTTGATCATTTTGATAATTTTGTTGTTCATTTTTACCGTCATTGTCGTGTTTCTCAATTTTGTTGTTTCTATTGATTGAATCAATATCCACTGGTACATGTACTTCCTTATATTCATCTTTTTTTGTTCCAACTGGTTCTGAATATATATTTGAAGTCTCTCCTTCTATGCCTAGACTACTCAAAATCATAGAAGTGTTACCATCATCTTCGTCTATATTTTCCTTTGTAGTTTTGTCTACATTTTCATATTCACCTTTACTAACCTTTTCCTTCTCATTACTGTTTCCACTAGTATCTCCTTGCTTCAATTTGAATACTTCCATTGACATTTGACTACCATCCGTCCATTTGTTTAGCAGTTCTCCTTCTTCTTGTTTATTAGGAACATCGAAAGAAACAGATACATTCACTTTTTCTTCGGTATGTGAAACCGTAAGTTGTTCCAAATTGGAATTTATCCAATTGCATCTGTTTTCATTTTCTAAAGAATAAATACATTCGTCATTGTTTTGATATAGATTAATACTTTCCTTAGTGTTAAGTCTATTTATATGTAAATTTTCTTGAATATGTTCCTTATTCTTTGTACAACTATCTTTAGAAACCTGTATATCATTCCTTCTCTCTTTTTGTGTATCAATACTATTGTTTCTTCTCTTGTTTTTCAGAACATTTTTTTGTAAATAACTAACAACAGTATTACTGTCGTCATTAATAAGTTTTGTTTTTTCTTTATTCTTTACATTCAAACTTAGCGATGAAATAAATTCATAACATTTTTGAGCTAACAAAAAGAACACCATTTTAGGAGTTTTATTATTTATATTTCTTAAAAGAGATAAAGCAATAAAAAAACTCTTCATAATTTTTTTTTGATTTAAACTATTTCCTTTAAATGTGCTCGCATATTCACAGAACATATTTTGAATTGTTTTTTGTGTATATATATATTTATTGTGTATGAAACACAAAGAATAAATACATCTTATTTTCACTAGATAATGTAAGTGATCAAAAAGCAGTGCCCTGTATAAACATTTAATGATTTCAATATTAACGGGCATATTACTTAAAGAAATTATTTTATTTTTTTTTTCATATGTTTTTTTCTTTTTACTTATGGCCAAATTATTTTCAGGAATCATATTTTCTTCGTTTTTTTCTTTTTCTCCATTTTCTAAAAAAGATTCGCTTACAACATCTATCGTTGAGGAACTAAAACAATAACTTTCTGAATCGCTAGAATCACTAAGTTTTTTATATAACAACTGTCTTTTATTTATATTGTTCATGCGGATTATGTTGGGTGTTATTCTTCGAAATGAACCCAATTTATATTTTTGTATTTTTTTTTTTCTTTTTTTTTGTTTTTCCCAATCGATCTACGGTCATATTTCTCACTCCTTTTAAATTCTTATAAGCCAATATTCTCTTTTGTTTGATATCACTATCTTTTTTACGTAGTGTCGAGTTTTTTATATGACCATATTGAACGAAGCGGCCACCATATTTTTCTTTAACTTCTTTTTTTCTTTCTTTTCCTTTTTTTTTTTCGTAAGCACTGTGATTTCTTCCATCGTCTGTTTTTATTTCTATTTCGTGTTTTTTGTTCATTCGTACCTTTTCTTTATGTTCTTTTGTTTTCATTTCCTCATTGTGTCCTTCTATATGTTCTTCTTTTTCTGCATCCCTTTTCTTCTTTTTTTTCTTTCTTTCTCCTTCTTGTTCATGTTCTGCTTCACCTTCTTCATCTTCTTCTGATTCTGATTCAGATTCTGATTTTTTTGATTTTTTTGATTTTTCTAATTTTGACTTTTTTTCGTTGCCTCTTTGTTCATTAACATGTTTTCCTTCATTTTCCGTCCCTTTTTCAACTTCATTTTCATTTTTATTCTCATTCTGATCATAATCCTCATTATCATTCTCATCTTCATCATCATCATCGTCTTCTTCTTTTTTTTCCTTTCCGTATTTTTCCCTCTTCTCACTCGTTCCTTCTTCAACTTCTCTTCGACATCGCTTTGTTTCCTTTTTATCTTTATTATCTTTATTATCTTTATAATCTTTATAATCTTTATATATAAATTTGTTTCCTTCTTTGTTTTTTCCTTTTTTCTTTGCACTCTTATCCTGTGTGCTATGTAATGTATCATCAGAACTATTTTCATTGTATGTCATATCTTTGAACATCTCTATACCATTATTTACATTTAAGAATTCTCCAGATGTGACAACTGAATCTACATTACTAAAATGTACAAAACTTTGATCTTTGTTTACATTTGCATCAGCTTTTACAAAGTCCATGTAATCATCCACTTCTTCTTCATCTTCTAATTCTTCTTCTAAATCTTCTTCTAAATCTTTTTCTAAATCATCTTTGTGTTTTTCTTGATATTTATTTTGTTGAACAACTTCGTGATGTATATATGAATTCATATCATCTTCGCTTCTATGTCCATCTTCTGTTCTTTCACCTCCTTCTGTTCTTTCGTCCCCTTCTCTCCCTTTTTCTTCCTGTCCTAATGTATGTTGTTCTCTACTTGTTTGTCCTATTTCTTGTCCCTTTGTGTCTTGTGCCTCCAAGTTAGATGCTGCCTCTTCCTCTTCTGCTTCTTCTTGGGCATTTTCCACATCCAACTTAAAAGAAGTCTTTTTATTTGTAATATATAAGAAGGGGAGAAAGGCCATAGCAAAAGCAGCTTCAAGCTGTGAATGTATACTATTGTCGTTAAGCAATTGTTGAATCCACATACTGATACTTTGTGCTCTTCGTATTCTTCCAATTACATGGAAATCATTATCTACTCTTATCCACAAAACTGGTATTTTATGTTTACTGCATATTTTTGCTACTAATTTTCTGTTATCTAAACATTGTAAAGATGTATTTTTATTCAGTACCCTTTGTTTACAATATTCAATTAAATATTTATCACATTCATTTGTGATGCCTATAAATTTTATATTTTTATTTATATAATCATGGGAAAAATCTGCATTTTTATTTAAAGTACCTTCATTTTTTGATAAAAAGAATTCATGCTTAAATGCCACTTTTTTCCTGCCCTTTTCAGGTCTCGCGTTTACACTAAATCTTGATGGGATAACATTGTTCAGTATATTTTGCTTTACAATTCGAATTCCGTCATGCTCTATTATGTCTATTTTAAAAAAACCATAAAAAAATTTGTATTCATCTGTTGATAAAGGTATATTGTTAGTAACATAAGGATTTAAATAACTCTCTATGTAATTTTTATTATCAAAGAAAGTATTTTTTTCTTTTTTTTTTCTTTTTTTCTATTATTAAAAGAGAATCTTCACCATGCGCATTTAATTTTTGCTTTGACATTATTTCACTTTCATTGTCAATTCCACCATAACTTCTTCCTTCAATTCTTTCCAACTCTTCCTCGTCTTCATCTTCGTTCTCGTTTTCATCTTCTTCATTCTCTTCCTCTTCATCATCATCATCTTCGTTTTTGTTTTTCTCTTTTCCGTCCTTTTGTTCATTCCAAATTTTCTGACCTGATCCTTGTCCTATTCTTGCTACATGTTTTTGCCTTTGTTCTTGTCCTGTCTTCTTCCCTTTCGATTCCCATTTCCATTCTCCTTCCTCTTTCATTTCTTGTCTTATATTTGTTTTTTTTTCTTCCTTCACACCTTCTCTATGTTGTTGTTTTGATCCTTCTTGACTCATCGAGAAGCTCATCAAACTATGCCCATGTCCATCTTCATCCATTCCTATTTTTTTTGGATGAGATAAAAGAGATTCTGTTATATCGTGTTTATCTTCTATTTCTATTATATCTTTTATCTGATGCTCCATGATTTCTCCCCCTGTAAATTCGTTACCTGTTTTCTTTTTTCTTTCGGATTTTTCCTTTTTTTTTCTATTCGATGTTTGTGACCTTTTTTTGTCTCGCCGACATTTGTAATTTCATCAAAAATATTTACTTCCCTTTTTTTCAGTTCTAATAATTCTTTTTTATTATACATTTCTTCTTTTTTTAAAATTTTATTTAACAGATCTAAATAATAATGTAATCGATAAGTAACTTTCCATTGAGGATAAATACCATAAGATGTAAAAGGTGAATTGTCATGTTCATATATATTTTGTTTATCCGTACACATTTCACTTAGTTTTTGCAAATTACATTTCATAAATTTTTTGAAATTTAGAATATTTTCATACAAATTTCCTTTTCCTGTAGTAAATAATAAATTATCTATTCCTGCATAACCAAATCCCAGATAAAAATTTCCATCTCTTGCTACTAAATCTAATGGGTCAAATTTTGTGTAAGGTAAATTTATTAATTCTTGTTTCCTTCTTTTCAAAAGCAACATTCTTTCTTTTTTTATTTGCTGAGGCAAATCTCTTTCCAGTTCCCCAATCCCCATATCATCACTATAATATTTATCACCATCATAATAATTATCACCATTATAATATTTGTCATCGTCATCATCATCATCATCATCATAATTATCACCACTATAATAATTGTCATCATCATAATAATTGTCATCATCATAATAATTATCATCATTATAATAATTATCATCATCATCATAACAATAAGAATTTTTTTTTTTTTTTTTTTCATGTATATATTTTTGTTTTGTATATCTGAATTCAGTTTTTTATTTCGTTTATGGAAAGAATTTGTTTGTTTTTCTTCTCTCTTTGATTGTTTTTTTTTTAATACATCTCCCACATTTCTATATCTCTTTTGATTTTTCGTTCGATTGTGATCTTCCTTTTTGTTTTCCTCTTTTTTCGATTTCGTTTCTTCTTTCAGCATATGGTTCATTTCTATTGTTTGTTTTTCCTTGTTCTGTGCTAGAGGACAACATGTTTCCTCATCTGTTCTTTTAACAATATCCAAAGTAGTACAATGTTGTATATTATCCATAGGGATATGTTTCATTTTTAACGATGGTGTGGTGGCATATTCTACAGATTCTTTTATTTGTTTTTGTGTATGTAGTTTTTGTAGTGTATCAATTGGTCTGTCGATATAACCACTCGCGTTATTGGCAGTAATTATTTGTTTTTTCTTTTTTATCTTTTTTCTTAAAGATCTATATCGATCATTTATTTTTTTGATAAGTTGTTGCTTTCTTTCATTGTGGACATACAAATTTGTGGCCCCGTGTTGTTTCTCCCTCTTTTGTATATCTATATTTTTATTTTTAAAAAAAGGAAAACACCTTTCTCTGTTTGAATATCCAATCCAATTAAAATACAATTTCGCACTTTTCTTAAGATGTTGTTCATTTTTTGAAAAATCTTTTTCAGTAATTTGATAAAAATTTACGATTTTCACAATTTTCTTTTTTAAAAATTCCAGGAATTGTTCTTCCAAATCAATATATCGACTTTTATATGGTAGTTCCAATAGTCTTTCAAAATATATACGATCTAGATATATATATTTTTTTTTTAATTTTGTGATAATTTTGTTTTTTATATCTACATACTTATTCATCTGTAACAAATTATATACATTCATAGAAGATATATCTGCTAAGAAGTAACCAGAATTACATTCTTCATTTATAAAAGAAAAAGGATTTAGGGATTGCTGATTTATTAAAAAATTAAAATCATCCATAGATGTACCCTTTCTTTGTAAACGAACGTTAAACGTTAATAAATATTGACAAACACCATATCCTTTAATATATGTTTTAAAAAAATAATTAAAATATTTTTCAAATAACTGATATTGTTCGTGTTCTTTTCCTTTTAGTTCTGTCCAGTGAAAGTTTGGAGAAGGATTAATATTTAGTTTTTTCATTTTAAATTTATTCTTCGGTACTTTATTGTAACTCTCAATATACCTATTTGTACATTCTTCGAATACCTGTAAAGGGAAAATTGTTGTATTAGTTTGTTATTGTTTCTTTTTTTTTTTTCTTTTTTATCTTCTCTCTTTCTTTCTTTCTTTTTATGTTTCTTTTTTTTTATCTATTTATTTATTTTTCATTTATCATTATATCTATGTTCCTCTTCCTATATGTATTTCTTTAATTCTTTATTTATTAATTTATTTTTATTTTTTTTTTTTTTTATCTATTTATTTATTTTTCATTTATCATTATTTCTATGTTTCTCTTCCTATATGTATTTCTTTAATTCTTTATTTATTAATTCCTTTGTTTGTTTTTTTCTTTGTCTATATATAATCATTTTTCATTATTCATTTTTTGTTTGTTTGTTTTTTTCTTGTTTTTTTCTTTCATCTGTTGTTTCTAACCTTAGTCCAGAGTTTATTCGGTTGTAGTGGCTTTCGATGGTTTTTGCAGTAATTGAAAAAGAGTGAAAAACAATATTTGTAAATTGGACCACAAAAAGGAAATATTTTTGAAATATTAAAAAACACTCTAGTACATAAAAAACATTTTATATAAAACAACTCATTAAATAGATAATGCACAAGCAGTTTCGAAGATGTGTGATTTTTATGTTTTTCATAATAATGAGACAAACTGACATCTCCAAAATATTCCACCAAAGCACAGTATCTTTCTCTTAATTCAAAAAGCATAGCATTCATTTCAATAGAACCAAAACTGCTTTCGATATACTTTTGTAAAACATACGATTGTAATATATAAATAAAATAGAGATTTTCATTTTTTAAAAACGAAATATAATTTTCAAAACAAAGTGTAATGATTCCTTCTGCTAACATGATTTTCCATTTATAAATATTTGTATTAAAAAGAACATCTTCTAAACTGTGCATAATTTCCGTTGAGAATACAATAGTATTACCAAATACAAAATAATTGTTATTTTTACAAGAAATGTATGGTTCTGTTATTTTTGTGTTAAGAAGATTGCTACTCCCAAATAAACTATAACCTTTTTGTATGTCATCGTATATTTGTGAAACAACCGAACTTTCAATATGATTGGAATTATAATAATTTTCAAAATTATAGAAATGAATGGGAAGGTATATAATAATTATGTTGTCAAAAGGAAAACTTTCTTTACTTATTTCTAAAAAGCATTTTAATATTAATCCAACATGCAAATTTGAATATGTTAGTTTTTCTTCATATTCCTTTAAAGTGAATATAAAAATATTCGGAACCATTTTATTGTTCATCTTTTCAAAGTAATGGTGACTCTCTTTCCCTTTCCAGCATGGGTGGTTTGTTGAATAGCTTTCATTCCTTTTCAGATTCAAAATAGGAGCTTTTATTAATGTTCCTTGTCCATTTTTACAAGCAATAGATTCAAAAGAATGTTTTATATCATTCCCTAAATCATCTTGTGTTCCCATTTTTATAACAGTGTTCTCCTTCTGATAATATGTAGTTTCCTCTTTTTTATTGTTTTCGTTGTATTTCTCTTCTACTTTTTGTTTTTCCCCGTTTTCCGTTTTTGATTTGATAATACTTTCCATATTATTTTCCTTCGGTTTTTCCGTTTCTATAAGAGGCGAGTCATCAGGATCAATTTCTGTTTTGTCTACATCCGGTAATTTTTCTTTTAAAGATTCCGTATATTTCACATTTTTTACACTATCGCCTGCTGCCAACAATTTATTTTTCCTTTTTCCAATACTATAAACACTATCTTTTGTTCGTTTTTTTTTTGTCAGGCCTATTTCGTTGTAGACGTTTTCCTTTGATATATTACTTTTACGTTTGTTTTTTCTATATATTTCTAGAGAATGCGATTTGCCCACCTTTATGTTTCCATCATTTTTATATAAATATTCATAATCAATTTTTTGAAAACCTTTAAATTTCAGACTGTTTAAATGTAAAAATGAGAAGTTTCCAGCAAATATCCCAATTTGATGTGGAAATAATTTTCTACTTTTATTTGTCGTTTTATATATGAAACAATTTCTATTACCATTTCCTTCGTAAATGTGTACTAAACTATTTGAAGAAATAACAAAAAAAGGTTTTTCAACTGTAAATGTACATAACCATGCACATTTTGAATAAGCACTTTTAATTTTGGCCAAAGTAGGAAACCAGGAATTGTTTTTAGCATAATTTTGTATTGTAACTAAAAATGGTTCTTTTTCTTTTTTAAAATATATTTTGTTATAATAGGGATTTAAATTAAAAAACTTAAACTTTAATTGAACTAATAAATTGATTTTGATAAAATATTGTTCTTTTTTGTTTATTTTAATAATAGGAGTAGTTTTGCAAAATTCTAGAAACTGGAACCAATACATTTTTTTTTTTTTTTTAAAAGCTCTTTGTTTATTGGAATAAACATATATCCTTCCTCCTTTAAATAATTTTCATCAATGTATTTGCTTAAAGATATAAAGTCTGTAATGTCTGAAATATTCTTTCTCATGTTCATCTTACTATCTTTTACTCTTTTCTTCTGGTTTTTCTTCATTTTATTTTCTTTTCCTTCTTCTTTTTCTTCTTCTTCTTCATCTCCTCCATCATCTTCATCTTCTTCTTCTTCCTTCTCTATTTTTTCTTTATTTGATTCTTCTTCTTTATTCGATTCTTCCGATGTTTCTTTTTTTTCTTCTTCTTCATCTTTATTTGTACGTGACATTTTTCTAGTAAAATATCCAACAAATGTAGCTATTTTCCTTTTTCTTCTTTCTCTAGTAATTGGGCAAGTGTTATCCTCCGTTTGTGTTTTATTTGTCATTTGTTCTTTTTCTACTGATGCTGATGCTGTTACTGCTGTTTCTCTTTGTCTTTTTTCCTTTTCACCACTTCTTTTGTCTCGACTGTTTTCATTTTCATTTCTTTCATCTACTTCTTCTTTGTCTTTTGGTTTCATTGCGACTAGCCTCTCGTCTTCTGTTTGTGACAAACCCATATTGCAATTTGTAGTCTCCTTTTCTTTCTCACCTACTGACACTTTTTTCGAGAAATTAGCGGTCTGTTCTTTTTGAGATGAAGATATATCTCTAGGATCTTTGTTTGTTTCATATTGCTTATTTTGAGGAATAGCCTCGTTCCATCCATTTCTTTCCTCTTCATTTATACCCTCTTTATTATTTTCTTCTCCTTTTTTTTTCTTTTCCTTTTGTTTCTTTTTTCTCCAGTTTTTTTTTGCGCTGTTATAAATTACATAATAATTTTTTTCTTCATATTCGTTAATTTTAATATCTGAATACTCCCCTGAGTTTATATTATTGGGTAACTGAATCGGTATGAATATTTTATTATTTTTTAGGTTTTTCCGAAATTCCACATATGATTTTTCTTCTATTAAGAATGTCTCTTTCTCTTTTCTATTTTTTTTACTTTCTTTTTCTTCTTTTACAACCTTTATATTTTTTAAACCACATTGGTTATTTTTAAAGTCCAGTTCGTCATATAAAAAATAAATAGGCAAATGCATGGTAATACCCATAGTTGTGTATCCTTCTATTTTTTCATGGCACATGTCTACATCAACTTGTAGTTCTTGTTTCTTTAAACTGTAGTACATCTCCATTTTGTTCAACAAATATTATTATTATTATTATTATTAATTTAAGTAATGGACAGGAACAACACTGTCACTATTTTGTAGTTGTGTCAAAACAAAACAAAAAAAAAATGAACGATCCTCTTTACTCGTCATAACATCATAATATTTTAAAACCGTGTATCATTCTCGATTTTATGCACTTTTTTCTTTCTTCTTTACTCGTCATAACATCATAATATTTTAAAACCATATATCATTCTCAATTTTATGCACTTTTTTCTTTCCCTTTTCCTCTTTCCTCTCTCCCTTTTTCTTTTTTCTTTTTTTCTTTTTCCTCTTTCCTTTTCCCTTTTGATCGTTTTTATATCCTCCTTGATTTTCTCCTTTCTAATACGTTATTAGTTATAGTAGTTATCACTACTTACTCTTTTTCGTAATGACAGACACAGGCCCCCCAAAGTTAATACTATCTCCTTTAGTACCACGAGTTTTGTGTTATTTAGAATAATTTTTTTTGTTTACCCATTTTTTAAGCATTTTTCATTTATCCCATATCAAATATCCAACATCACATATATTACATGTTTCAAAAATATATGAAGAAAACAAATGATGAACCTGAAAATGCAATTCCACTATTTTTAAATAAAATTCCCAGTACACTGTTTAATACTAAATATTAAAAAAAGAGTTTCAAAAAACGAATAAAACATAGCATATTACAAATTTTGTGAGCAAATTAACAAGTTCCCAAAATTTATTAGTGATAAAAACGCCACTAATCACTAATGCTAAATTAAAAAAAAAAAAAAAAAACTAAAATAATACGAATTTCTTGAAAATTTAAATTTTAAAAATAAGGAAGAGTTTTAAAAAATTAAGTTTCAAACTATATAATTTTAAAAGAAAAAAAAAAGAAGGATTTCTTTTATTTAAAAAATATAATGATTAATAAAAGATTAAAAAAGTATTAAAAAAATAAATATATATTGCATTTTTTTTACTGTGTATTCAACTTAGGAAAGATATAAGGTTTAAAGAAGGAATTACCCTTTTTCTTTGCAATTAAAAAGCATTTTAAAAATATTAAAACATTAGAACAATTCATGAAAAGTGAATTGAAGAAAAACTATTGGTTAATTTTCTTCAACTCAATATTAGCTGGGTGGTGAAAGGATCCTCACCCAAAACAAATTACCATTCTACTATAGAGTAGAATCATAAAAGGAATTTTACTTATATGTATATATATAGAGAGAATTAGATAACCACTTCTCAAACGGAAAAATGTTAATAGATAACTGTATAAAATGTTAAATTAGGCTTTAACCTGAAAAAGAAAAAAGAAAAGAAACCGTATTATGAAAAAAATTTCAGTGAACAATTTATTCATGCATCCATCATGCATGTCCATAGCATATACATAGCACAGACATAGCATATAATTTCAAAGCTATCTTTAATTTAAATGTCTATATAACTAATGTATTTGCTTATTAATCTTTTGATATATTCCAAGTTGTTTTAAAATATTGTAAATTGTTTTGAATAATAAACAAAATACCACATTTATACTTCCTATTATGTGTACCCATCGGTGTGATGTTTCCTTTGTTTCGTAATACTCTATTTGTATGTATTTCATTTATGTACACGTTTCTCTTCTCTTTTGCAACTTTCTGTGTTTCCCTTACCTACATGTTCCTTCAGCAGAACCCACGTGGATGTTTTTTCATTGAGCATTTCAACACTGTTTATAAATCCCTGCGTACAAACAAAAAAAAAGAATATATAATGTAACGTTGACAAATAAAGAAAATACATATATGAAATCAAAATTCTTTTTTGTTTTCAAGGAGAAAGAACAATCCAGTGTAAATGATGTATTTTTCAATGAAGGGAATAGTGTACATTTGTACTTACCCCTTTGTGCTCATTTACTCCTCCGTAAACCACTAAATTATCATTCCAGATGAAAGCAACAAGACAAGAACGGGCAATATTTAGCTTGGGTCCACTTTCCCAGCAATTTTTTTTCACATCGTAAATTTCTACGGAATTTAAATTTTTTACGCCGGAATGCCCTCCTAAAAGAAAAAAAAGAAAAGAAAAGTGGATTAAAAAAAAGTGGATTAAAAAAAAGTGGATTAAGGAAAAGTGCATTAAGCAAAAGTGTATTAAGCAAAAGTGGATTATGCAAAATTGCATCAACAAAAATGAACAGACATAATAAAATAAGAGAATTTTTATAAGCAAAAAATTCAATAAGAAAAAGAGAAATAAGAAATACTATAATATTAAATATACAAAGAAAATTAGTACATACCTATGGCATATATTTTATCCTTGAAAACAATTGCTGCTAAATTAAGACGTGCTTGTTTCAGAAAATCACAAAGAACCCATTTTTTTTGTTTTTCATTTAAGTTTAGCATTTCTACCGATTTATGAATTTTTCCATATTTTCCGCTTCCATCTTTTCCCCCTATAACATAAACTGAGTTGTTTAAAATGACAGCGCTGGCAGAATGTCTCACGTCAATGAGAGGTGGTAAATTAATCCATGTGTGTATTTTACTATCAAAATATTCTACACTTCTCAATATATTTTGTTCTCCTTCTCCTCCTAATACTATTAAATTATTTTCTTCCGTACAAATACCACAAAAATTGGATCTAGCAAAATGCATAATGTTTGTTTGTTGCCACTTTTTTTTTTTATCAGAGAACTCTTCTACAATTTTGAATTTTTTTTTTCCGTCAGTTCCTCCAATTGCTAATATAGTATCATTATTGGTTAAACATAAAAAATGTCCATATCTTAGAAAAGGTAATTTTGTAATTTGTTTTTTTGATGTGTATGTTTCATTTTTCTTGTCGAAAATGATTTCCAAATGAATTAGTTCATTATTTGTACAGAGGCTGTTGTTGGGAGTTTTTGTCACATAAGCATAAACAAAATTTACTGAGTTTTTATTTCCCGAGGCTGACTTATCATTTTGATTACTCTTTTTTATAAATGGATTTATTTCCTTATTACTTTCATTATCTTCAGAATTTTGAACGTCTGTAATAATGTTGTCCCTGTAATTTAAAAGGTTCAGTTTTGCATTCTTTATAGTGTCATCTGATTTTATAATATTACTTTTGAAACCACCATTGTTTAAAACGCTGTTTTCGACATAAGAGTTGTCTACATTTATGGATTTGCTTGACCCGTTGGCTTCATTAGTTTTGTTGGTTTCTCTTGATTCGTTGGTTCCATTAATTTTGTTGGTTTCTTTTAATTCGTTAATTCCATTAGTTTGGTTGGTTTCTCTTGATTCATTAATTCCATTAATTTTGTTGGTTTCTTTTAATTCGTTAATTCCATTAGTTTTGGTGGTTTCTTTTAATTCGTTAATTCCATTAATTTTGTTGGTTTCTTTTAATTCGTTAATTCCATTAGTTTTGTTGATTTCTCTTGATTCATTAATTCCATTAATTTTTTTGGTTTCTCTTGATTCGTTAATTCCATTAGTTTTGTTGGTTTCTCTTGATTCGTTGGTTCCATTAATTTTTTTAGTTTCACCTAGTTCGTTGGTTTCATCAATCTTTTTCGTTTCACTTGATTCATTGGTTTCATTAATTTTGTTAGCTTCGTTATTTCCTATGATTTCATTAATTTTGTTGGTTACGTTAATTTCACTAGCTTCCTTAATTTCCTTAATTTGGTTAGTTTCTTTAATTTCATTAATTCTGTTAGTTCCATTAATTCCGTTGATTTCATTAATTTCGTCAGCTCCGTTGGTTTCTATCGTTTCTATCGTTTCGCTAGCCCCGTTGTTTTCGATAGTTTCATGAGTTTCGACAGTTCCGTTAGTTTCACTTCGCATCGATCCATTTTTGATTGCTTCATATATTCCATCATGTTCCACAGAACCACCTATATTGTGCGCCTTCTCGAAATTCATCTTACAATTTTTAAGGGACTTAAAAAATAATTAACAAATTAAAAAGGTGTTACAACCAAAGTTTTAACAAAATGAAAAATAAAAATTTTAAAACATTTCTTAATTTAAAAAAAAAAAAAAAAAAAAAATAAGAACACATTATAATAAAATGCCTGACGAAGAAAAAATTTACAAACCTGAAAGATACAAAAAATTACAACTATATAATATGAAATTGGACGTCTTAGCCATTTTTATATATCAGTTTTAAGTTCTTATAAAAATGTTATAACAGCATATCTGAAGATATACATATATATATATTTTTTTTTTATATATTTAAAATATAATCTGCAAAAGTATTAGAAAATATAAGTGTAAATTAAATTAAACAACGCAGAAGATTCTCTTCCTCTAAAAAAAATACACATACATGTATATATATTTTCTGTTACTATTTGAACTTTTTTACAAAGACGATAAAAAGAAAAATTTAGATTGGTTCAACTTAAACGATACATAAATTTGTATTTGATTTTGATATGTCATGTGGTTGCATAATTTCATTTCTTTTTTTTTTTTCATAAAAATATAAAAAAAATAAACGGAGTTGAGTAAACTAACAGATACTATAAATTCCCCCTCCACCGAAAAAATACAGAAATGTTGATACTTCATTGGCTAAAAAAGGTAACGCATATTTTACATAGACTATATTGCTAAACACAGCAAATAACAATATAGACATTTATGTATTAAAAAGGTTTTGACGACAACATAACCATAATGCATTTTTTAATTCATTCAGAAAAAATATTGGTAATGCTATGGATTTGTAGTGTTGTTTTTATTTTTTGTTCTGCAAAGTGATAAATGTTTCTAGCGATATAAAATATTGTTTTGTGAAAAATTAATGGAATTTAAAATGGAGTTTTCAAAGAAAGACTACTTTAAACTATTTCTAAGTTGTAGGAGATCGATTTTTCTATTTTTCGTTACAAAATTAAATGAAGTAAATTGGACAAAAGGTAGGCGAACACTTATGAGACATTAAAGAATTAAATGAAGAAAAAAGTGAACATGTATATTAGAAAGGAACATGCAGGTGCAAACATCATGATATATTACTTTTTTCGTTCATCTTTAATTGCCTTTGTAACATAGTTTGCTGAAACGAAC
>LSRZ01000153.1:0-10890 GCA_001625125.1 Haemoproteus tartakovskyi | reverse complement strand
TATATATATATTATATATGTATAGTTTTTTTTTTCATTTTTGATTGCCTATGCAATATAATTTGAGGAAACCGATTTATATATTTTAAAATATAAATAAAAAACATAAATTTGTGAATTTTTAATTCTAAAAGGGGAAAAACAATTTTATATATGAATGCGTTAATTTGCATTTAAAAAGAAAAAAGGAAAAAAGGAAATAGATTGATGTTATTTTTTCATTTCTCATAGAGTAAAAAATCTTCACTTAAAAAAAATTAGGAACAGAAAATGTTAGGAAAGCAAAAAGTGCTCCATTAAATAAGGTTTCTTTTTTTGTTGTTTCGTGCACGATGTAAAACAGTAATATATTTTCAACTATATTAGTAATTTTTTAAAAATATTGAAAAAAAATTATGAATAAATAATAGGTGGTTTACAATAAATATGTATACATATGTTTATGTGTATATTTATAACTGAGGAAATGTTTTTTGGAGTAATAAAAAATTGGCCTTTATGACAACTTGTAATTGCATTTCGTAGATTTTATTTTTTCAAAACCATTAATCACAAAATTTCCACTTCAAATTAATTTTTCTGTTCTTACAATATACTGCAAGAACAAGGTAGAACAATATAGAACAATATAGAACAAAATGGAACAAAATAGAACAATATAAAACCAATACAAGTTTTCCTCTCGCGTAAATTACCACCGACAATTTTATTATTTTGTAGCGATTTATTTGAATGGATTAAACCTTTCACAATTTTTATTGAACAAAATGATTAGAATTGGTTTTCTTTCCAGTAACTAGGTATATATGACAAGTAGACAACTCTACAAAATTGCATTATCTAGGGAAAACATTTTTCTTTATTTCCGAAATGTGTAAATTCCGCAAATGAAAAGAAAAAAAAAAAAGTTGCGAACAGGTTAACGAAAGTGTACGTATGTTTCTCGAATAAATTTTTTAAATTAAAAAAAAAAAAAAAAAAATTGCACATTGCTACTGCAACTTAATAATGTTACAACCATAACAGTTAAGTTTGAAAAACAAAAGAAATTGATACATACAGTTCCCTTTTTTCTACTGTTTCTGTTTTTTTTTTTCTTACATTATTAGCCTTTATTTGAGAAAGGTAATGTAGGTTCTCATTTTTTTTCTTTTTTGCTTTTTGAAATTGAGTTTATTTGTGTTTTGAAATGATATACTTCTTTTTAAAGTGGTGTAATTTTTATCTTTTTTTAGAAGAGCTTTAACAATCATTTTCAAATTGATTCATTATATATAACTATCTTAAACAGCTGGTTAAGTATATTTTTTTTTTTTCATTTCCGTTGTTTTAAAAATAGAGCTTTCTTATACAATTAACTATATTAAATTTTTTTCTTGTGTGTTTTACACTTCTTCTGTTTTCAACAAGTTTTTATATTTCTGCTGGTTGTTCGTTTTTCTGTTTTTTATTTTTTACTTTTGCTTTTAATTTAAAAATCATATGTATTGTACTAAATGCATTTGTTGTTTTTAAATGTTTGTGAATATAGTTGCATATAAGTGAAAGGACTACCACATAAAATAAGGTGTGTGTAAAGAGCAAGGTATATATCACCTGTTTCTATATATATATATATATATATATATATATATATATATATTACAAATATTTAGGTAGGTTTATGTGCAAAATCTATATTTTTGAATTATTTTTTTTTTTTATGTGTTGTTTGAGTACAACACAACATCAGATATTAACTGTACAGATATAACGAATTTCTTTTGTATTATAAACTTGTAAAAAATGTCCCCCCTTTTTGTTAAGTAGCACTTTTACAAAACAACTGATAAAGAAAAGTATTTATTGATTCTTATACACTATGTACAATATAAACATATTGTAACTCCGTATGTTTTCATAATTTCCCTTTTAATAAATTTTAATTTTTGCATTATTTATAAATTGAAAAATAGAGAAAGAGACACATATGTACATGTCTACCGATTCTTTATTTTTCCAGTTCTTGTTTATAGGTTGATTTAATTTTTATTGTTAACATTGTTATTATTAACATTTTATTAGTAACATTTTTATTAGTAACATTTTTATTAGTAACATTTTTATTAGTAACATTATTATTATTAACATTTTTATTATAAACATTTTGTTTTTTGATCTTTCAAATCCTTTTTTATTTTAAAGTATACAAATATAAGAATAAGACCGTTCTAGTTATTTATGTTTTTATTTCATGTTTTGTATCGACAATTTTTTGATTATGCGAAGATTCGACATTTAAATTTGTTTTATTCCCGATAATATTTTGTGTTCGTTGTACTGTACCAAACATAACCTTGAAGTGGTTGGTTGCTTACCATCTATCGGTTTCTTTCTTTGTTTGTTTCTTTATTTAGAAATTTTTATGAGCACAAAATATATCTATGGTTTAGGAATGTCATTTGGTTTCATGTTTCATCATTTCTAGTTGTACGTACATATAATAAAATACATGATACTCAGAAAAACATGTATAAAAATGTAGAAGTGACGTTGTAAAAAAGAAACAGAAGATATCCACTGACTCCTCTTTTGTGCCTCCCTTTTGTGCCCTTGTTTTATGCCCCCCTTACATTTCCCTTCCTCTATGTCCCTTCTTCCTATCTCTTTTCTTTTTCCTTCTTTTTTTTTGCCGTTCACTTTTTTTCATTCATTTTTTGTTTTTTTTCTTTAAATCCGTTTGGAGTATTACTAAGGATGGGGCTCAATGGCAATGAAGCTAGGGTAGAAAACGGAAATGATATGAAGGGAAAAGAGGTAGGAGATAAAGGATCGGTGTCAAATTGTTACACATTGGATAACAGCTCGAATAATAAACCGAACGAGGAAGGTGGTCATAATTTCAGTAGGTTCGACACTGAACAGGGAAGTGTACTCACTAGTTATTGTAAAGGGAAAACAGAGACCGAGGAATGTGATACTAATAAGTCTTTCGAATTTTGTAAGCAGTCCACATGCTCTTTGTCCCAAAGTAAATATGACGAACCAGAACAAAAGGAGAACGAAGTTGAAGACGTGGGTGAAATTCATGAAACATCAAATAGTGTCCAGAAAAGTGAACATATACACCCAGTAGAAGATTCCTGTGATTTTGAAAATGGTAATAACATATCCGAATTGAAAAAAAACAAACAGGAAGATTGTTCTGAGATGGCCTTTGATGAACTAAATGATGATGAAAGTACTAACAATAGAAGAGAGGAGGAAGCAAGTCAAAACGATACAATAAAAGGAGATCGTTTAGATGCCAACTGGAAAAAAAGTGTGATAAAAACATGCATTCGTATAAAACCAACGGACCCACAAGAAAAAGAGATGTCCAATTCGGAAAACGTAAAACTAGAGACAAGAAATAAGAAAGTAATTATACATTATGGTTCTCGAGGAAAGGATACAAAATATGAATTTACGGTCGATAAAGTTTTTAATCAAAATTGTTCTCAAAGTGACATTTGGAACAATATATCTTTTTGTGTGGATTGTGTCTTTGACTATAAAAGTGCCACCGTTTTTGCAAATGGCCATACAGGAACCGGAAAGACGTATACTATTATAGGACCCGATGTAATGGAATTGATAAAAAAGAAAAGAAAAAGATTAAGAAGTGGAACGAAAAGATTAAATAATGTAAATGATTTACTTATGCGTAGTAATAGCTTAAAAATGTCTAATGGGACTTCTGTAGTTCCTTCAACGGGAAAAAACATGTTAAATGCGACATCCATAGGTTATGATGCAAATAGCGGCAGAACCACTGCTATGAATGCTTATTATGAAAGAAAGAGATCTTGCTCCCAACCTATTTTTATTTTACCTCCTAAAACCCATGCATATAATAATTGTGGGTACAACAATAATACGAATTCGAATTCCTCTAATATAAAAAGGTTGTGTGGTACTTCCCAGGGTATATCTTCTTTAAAAGTTGGGAACCTTCGATCGGCTACGGATGGTACTGGTGAAAATGCAAATAATACGAATTATGCAAAATATGAAAATTATAAAACGTTTGCAGAATATGTTAGTGAAATGAAATACTACGTAAGAAACACAAAAAAAGAAATTAATGCCGTACTTAACTCGGAAAATAGAGGAATGATACCTAGAGCATGTGAAGATATTATGAAACGGCTACGGCAATTAAAACAAGCAAATGTAGAAGAATCGCCAACTAGTACAAATGATGCATCGTCTATGAAAAAAAACGAAAATGATAGTTCTTCTACACGCGGTACAGAAACTGGTGGTGCAGTTGGAGGAGCAGCAGCAACGGCAGCGGCAGGAGGAGCGAAAAACTTAAAGGTCTATGCTTCTTATATGCAGCTATATAATGATCGTATTTTCGATTTACTTAACCCTTATGGAGAATCTCAACCATATTTAAACACGTTGAAATCGAACTTTATAAATAATACAACCTATGTTTCTGGATTATTTACTATAGAGGTAAATACCGTAGAAGAATTAATCGAGTTGTTAATTGACGGAACTTCCAATAGAGCTTGTCGAATTACTAAGACCAATGAAATGTCAACTCGATCACATTCAATTTTTAAAATTGAATTAAAAGAAATGGGAAATTCGAAAACCGACACTCCAAACTGTGGAAGCATACTTTTAGTCGATTTGGCAGGAAACGAAAAGTATGAAGTATCAAATGAAAAGGCCTATATTACGGAAGTGTGTTCAATCAATAAAAGTCTTTCTGCCCTTTCCTTATGTATAAATGAACTGTCTAAAGGTAGTAAAAATATAAGTTACCGAAATTCAGTTTTAACTAGGTTATTACAAGGTTCTTTGGGAGGTTCTAGTAAAACTATTTTTATATGCACGGTGTCTTCTTGCATCCGTAATGTACGAGATACTATATCTTCTTTGCAGTTAGCTGTGAAAGCAAAAAAAATACAAGCGAAGAAGAAACGGTTTAGCGGAGGACACGGTGAAGAATCTAAAAAGTTGAGAAGAGAGTTGAGTTTTTTAAAAAAATTTGTGTTTTATCAATATATTACTAACAAATATGAAAATAAAAAAATGTTGAAAATGCTGAAAAAGATTTTTGCAAACAATTTGTCTTCTATGGCCACTTGGGCCGACGCAGTTTCTGTTGCACAGACTGTTTCCCCAAATGAAACGAATGGAATGGACAAACAAGACGCAGCTAAGGTATCAACGGAATTGGCAACAGAAATAACCGATAGAGATAAAGATGAAGATGGAAAGGCAGAGGAAAACAAGGAGCATGTTGTTGATATGAAAACTGATGAAAACAAATCAAAAGCGAAAGTCGGAACAGTGGAACTGAATAAAAATGTAACAAACCAATTTTTATCTACCTATAAAGAATTTGAAAACATATATAATAATTGTGAGTTTACTTCGTTCAACTCTCTATTACATCAATGGAATTTGAATAAGTCCACCATAAAGAAGGTAAAGGGAAATGTAGATGAAAGTGTTCAGAATAACAAAAAGGGTTACTGGTTTAGTAATAACGGAAGTATAAACAAAAGCAGCATTTTGAATTTTATCAAAACCCACACAATTGAGTATGAACCACATACTGATGAAGATGATGATAGAATTTTGTCAAGTGAAAATATATCATCCGTAGAAGAACAAACAGAAGAAGATGAGGATGATGACGAAGAATCATTTGATGATATATCAGAAGAGAGTGTAAGTATTCCTAGTGATGATGCCGCAGAAAATGTATCAAAATTTTCAAAAGAAACTGTAGTAAAAAAAAATAAGAATAATAATATTAGTGATGATGAAAACACACATTCCGATGAATATTATGTTTCTCAAAATCCAAAGAAGTCACTGGAAGAAATAAATTGGAAAACGACTCGTAAAGGGGAAATAACAAATAAAAACGGAAAGATGGATAAAACACAGATTTCACAAAAACTGGGTAAAGAAGAGAATAAAGTAAAGGTAGATAACAATAACAATAACAACAACAACAACAATAACAATAACAATAACAACAATAAAAAAAATAGGGAAAATGGTGAAGTGAAAAAAAATGATTTATCCGAACATGAAAAAACTTTGAAGTTAGAAAAAAAAGAAATTGCCCATAACTTGCAAGCAAGCGCCCCTGTTAACTTATACCGAGTTGTCCGAAAATGCTCAATACAATTTAAGAAAGAATCATCATCTAATAAAACGTTGAAAAATACCAAATCTAACGACGTATGTATTTCATCTTCAACAAATCGTTCGTTACACAATTCGAACATCAGTGAATATAAAAAGTATAATAAAGAACCTGAGAAAAATGGAGGAAATGTATTTATCACAGATTCTCAAAACAAATCGAATACGAGTAACTTGAATTACAGTTCTAAACACAAATCAGAATACTCCATTCAAAATAATGCAGATCACCATTATGTTTCTCCTATGAACTATACTATTTTAAGTACCACCAATGGTAACAACAGTAACAACAATAAGTGCACAAAAAATATAACGAATAAAAACAAAACAAGAAATGATGGTGTTTCGGGTATCACCAATAATAGTGGTGTTCTTTTGAATACTAGTAAAAGTGGAGGGAACATCTCGACGATCGATAATTGTAATTCCAACATCCACGTTCGAAATTTCCAAGAAGAAGGAGTGAAATCAGAAGTAAAATCAGAAGTGGGAGTAAGAATGATAGATGGAATAGGAGCAGGAACAGTAGTTAAAACAGGAACTAAAATAGGAACAGAAAATAATATAAAAAATTTAGTGGAAAATGTTATAAATCCTAAATACATCGATTTACATGAATTACAAAAAGGGAATAATTTTGTAACAAATGCTGACATAAATAATCTAGTAATAAATAAAATACAAAACAGTGATACTCGTATTGGTTTAAATAAACTAAAAACGAGAACATGTGAAATTATAAATAACAACTATATGCATCTGAAAGGAGACAATAATAATATTAATAAAAATAATATTGATAATAATAATGATAATAAAAATGATAATAATAATAATAATAATAATAATGATAATAATAATAATGATAATATGAATAATAATGATGGTACTTCATATATTACTAATGAACTACATGATATGTCTCTACCTATTGATAAGGTAAATGAAAAATACAAAACTGCTAATAAATTAATGTTAGAAAGAGGACGTTCTATTAGCGAATGCGGATTTCATTCTACTTTAAAAAATAAAACAATAATTGGAAAAAATGAAGAAGGAAAATGTACTTACTATATTGAATTTGATGATGTACAAAAAGAAACAAAAGAAGAAACGAAAAATATCGAAAATATGACCAGCATAAAAAAAGAAATTATCCCTATTATAGAATATAACAAAAACTCTACAGAACAAGTTAGTAATACAAACGGATCGAAAATTAGTACAAATAAAAAATATATAAGAAACCCTCTTTTAACAGAAATTGAAAATAGTTGGCTATGTTTTGAAAAAA
The DNA here is from genome assembly GCA_001625125.1 of Haemoproteus tartakovskyi. NCBI lineage: Eukaryota > Apicomplexa > Aconoidasida > Haemosporida > Haemoproteidae > Haemoproteus > Haemoproteus tartakovskyi. The sequence goes on along the minus strand of LSRZ01000153.1, from coordinate 3,393 downwards.
AACTAGAAAATAAAATTAAAAAGGGTAAAGAACAAAGAAACATGACAACATATACGAACATTTATAATGATAATTTAACGAACAGTGCTAAAGACCATAACAATGGTGATAACAGCATTTATACAACCGAAGAGAAAAGACTTAAATTAAAAAGTCTTAGGAATCATTATAGTAGAATGTATATAGAAGCAAATAAAATAAATGGAAAAACGGGATCATATACATCAAAAATAGATAGTAAAAACGGATGTGGAAAACAAAAGGGAAAAATGGCCCCAATCAATTCCATTCCATTGGACATAGAAAAAAATCGGGATGCACACATAAAACAAAAAACAAATACAGAAATATATAAATATCAACAATTGATGAAAAGAGGACACAAAATTAATAATAACAACGAAAACAATGTAAATAATATTAATGGGGAAAACACTGCAGAACAAAATGTAGAAACCATAAAAAGAAAACATGACAATTTGAATAAAAATATTGTATCATCAAATACAGTACTAGGAACTACTAATGATTTAAAAAAAGGAAATGAAAAAATAAAGCAACATAGTGCTAAAGAAGTAAATATGGAACAAGAAGAATCCCATACTCCAGAACGTATCGATTTGAAAACCATTTTTTTGAAACATAACGGTCCCTATATTACACAATACGAAGAAGGAAAAAAAAAGAAAAAAAACATGAATGAAACAAATCCCATTAATAAATTATGTGTTTCTAATCAGACGACAAATATGTCTCACATGCCGATCAGTACGTATAATTATAACAAAAAAAATAGTAGCAACAAAATGTATAAAACCGACCACTTTCCACAGTGTACTATTAGTGGAAGTGGAAACAGAAATGAAGACACTAATATTAATACTAATACTAATACTAATATTAATATGAATACTAATACTAATGTAAATGTAAATGAAACAAATGTAAAAAGAAGGAATTCGTTCCAATTCACAAATGGTGGTACAATAGTGAATGAAGATAATGAAGGTTATATAAGAGATGAAGAGAGTGAAGGAAATGAAGGAAATAAAAAAGAAATAAAAACATTAAAATATGTTAGTGGAAAATCTATAAATGAAAAAAAGATTCCTTTTGATCCATTTAGAACATTAGATAATAATGTTGACCGAAAATTATTTTCAGAGATGGATTTAGAGAATAGAAATCGAAATGTTAATCTAAACAACACTGGTAACAAAAATAATTGTAATAGTAATAGTAATAATAATAATAACATTACTACTACAGCTGCTACAACTACTACAACTATAACTACTACGAATAATAATAATAATAATAATAATAATAATAATAATAATAATAACAATCTTAGTAAAGTCACAGAAAAGAAAGAAGAAGAAACAAAAGGAGACATAAATACAAGTGGAAATACTATAGGAATGAGTAACACAAACATAATTAACAACACCAGTTGTACATATCTACAACAAAAAGGACGAATAAGCAATAATAATAACAATAATAATATAAAAACATCTCGAATATGTAACATCGAACATGGAGAAATCATATTAGGTCAAAATAATTATCAGGATGATACGTTTTTAAAAGGAATTAATTCAAGTCCAGCAGAATACGGGAAATGTAAAAAGATGCACGAAATTAACTTTTTTTATGCAGAAGACAAAAAAGAAAATTTCAATAATTTCAATGCAAATAATTTCAGTACAAATAATTCCAGTACAAATAAATTCAATACAAATAAATTCAATACAAATATTTTCAGTACAAATAATTTCAATACAATTGGTGGGATGGGAGAAACAAGTGGAATAGGAGGAACAGATGTAACAGGAGGAACAAATGTGAATTTTAATAGTTGGGGTACACCCAAATTTTCACAATGTGCTTATTTTAATGCTACTCCAACTGAACAATTAACAAGTTTCGGAACTACTGGACAAAGTGGAAAAACTGCACAATTAAAACATGATGGACAAATTGGACAAAACAACCCTCTTTCTTCTAATGCAGAGGTTATCAATTTTTACAATACCAATGAACTAATTGAGAAAGCAAAAGTTGTAAAGCATCGTAGCATCGACTTGTACCAAAGTAAAATAGGAGGAGGAATATTTCAAGGCAACAATGGAGATATTATAAAAAAGAATTATACATACGGCTTTAATACTAGTGGAACAGAAACCATTAACAATACAAACCCCAAACGAAACAACAACAACAACAACAATAACAACAACAAAAACAAAAATAATAATAATAGTGTTAGTAATAATAACAATAACAATTTTATTAATACTAATAATAATATTAATAATAATATTAACAATAATATTAACAATAGTAATATTGGTGGAGGAAATACATCAGTGACTGAATTCCCAAATAACAAATATAATTTAAAATTAAATGAAATAAAACATACAGAAATAGATTCTAATAATCAAAAAAAAGAATACGATATAAAAAAAAGAAAATCTAATGATTTAAATGAAATGAAAAAAAGAAATACTACTCCCATAAATAGACATGCTGGACACATCAAACGCGATTTAGATTTGAATAATATTTTCCAAACAAATGTTCCAAATATATATGCTATCCCATCAACCACAAAAAATACAGTAATAGATAACAATAGTAGTAACAACAATATTTTTAAACAATACCAACAAAGAGGATAATAAGAAAAAGAATGGAAATAACAATTTGAATAAAGAATTAGTTGAACGCTAACTTTGGAAAAAAAGAAATTAAGAAAAAAAACGTAAACGTGAACGTTAAGGTAAAGGTAAACATAAACAGGAACATCACAAATCATTTTTTACTTATTCAAAACATAACAAAACGTCAAACAATTAGATAGTACATATATTTTAATAAAAAATTGGCCTCTATTATTATTATATGATTATTATTATTTTTTTTTTTATATAATAGAAATATGTTAGTACTTTATGCTGCTTCAAAATTGTTTATGTTATTTTACAAAACGAAGAAACAAAATAATTACACATTTGGATCTATAACACTACTTTTTCAAAAAAAAAAAAAAAGAAAAAAATATAGCAAAATTTCCTAGACTAAACCTAACACGAAATTCAAAAGTAAATTCAAAAACAAATCCTTCGAAAATAATAAAAATACAATATCATTATAAGATAACAAAGTCAATGTTACTACTGTTAGTATAATTTCATATCTAGTAAATTTACTAACATACGAGTTTTTTTTTTTTTTTGTTGTTGTTGTTGTGGTTGTTTTTATTTTTTTTTTTCAAGTGTAATTATAAAAAATGTTTTTTTTATTGTGTAATGTTTTTCAATTATTGATTGACCTTATGACAACTTAATTATTTTCTAATGATATACATATATTTCTATACACGTG
>LSRZ01000152.1:7100-29751 GCA_001625125.1 Haemoproteus tartakovskyi | reverse complement strand
CTCGTTCCTTTTCCCTTTCTCGCTCCTTTTCCCTTTCTCGCTCCTTTTCCCTTTCTCGTTCCTTTTCCCTTTCTCGTTCCTTTTCCCTTTCTCGTTCTTTCTCCCATTTTTCTTTTTCTTCTATTTCTTTGTTCTTCTCTTTTCTTTCATTTTTAAAGTTCTTTAATTTGTTTTCCCTTCCGTCTTTCCAATCTTTCCGCTCATTACCTTTACTACTGCTTTTCATCTCATTCAATTTGTCTTTACTTTCTCCTACAGGGACACTAGTTCCGCTCTCTCCTTGTACTTTCACGTTATCCATCACATCGTCCGATCCTTGTTTTTCCTTTCCTATCTTAGAAGCATTTGCAGACACCAATTCCTTCTCTTGATTTTGTGACTCTACATTATTCATCTGTGTATTTACCCGTTCTTCTTTATCTTCACTATTTTTTTTTTTTATTTCTTTTGCACTAGCAACATTATCTGCTGATACTGTTCCTCCTCTGCTTCCTTTTTCTCTCATAGTTACGTTAGAAGAATATCTGCTATGTTCTTTTCTATTTCCCTTATCATTTTTATTAGCACTTGAATTTTTGCCATCATTTATTACGGATTCCGACTTTACTTCACGCATTCCTCTTTGTGGCTTTCTTTTGGCTACTTCTGCAAATGAGATCTTTCCTTCCCATATGGAATTTTTGACACTATTATTTGTAGAGGAAACTCTGTCATACACTGGTAATGATCCGTTCACACTATTTAAAGCAGCATTATTACTTCCTCTGTTACTAGTATCTTTGTTTAACGAAATTGCACTATTACTCTTTTTTGAAACATTTTCAGAAGATTGATTCCATTTGTTATCCTGTGAAGAAAAACAACTCTCTTTAGATCTTGTGTTCACATTAGACACTTCTGTAGTTCCTTCTCGTTTCAAAGGCGAATTCTCATTTTTATTAGAAACATGTTCTTCTACTGCTGTCAAACTGGTTCCTCCTTGTACCTTTCCATTTTGATAAGTTCCTTCGGCATTATTTAGTTTTTCTTTTTCTTTTATCTTTTCACTTTCTTTTCCTTTTTCTTTTTCCATCATTTCTTTATTTTTTGCTGAGCTTAACATTTGTGTCCTCTCATTAAAACCTTCGGCTCTGTTTTCGTTGCTATAATTCATAGTAGCACTTCCTACATTTTTATGTTCATTATTCTTTTTTCCTAATCGCATTTCATCCGATTTTATACTATTTAGAAACTTTTCATCTATTTCCTTTATTTCTACATTCTGTATTTTTACTTTTTCTCTAGCCCGATTCGTGTGATTATTGCCTCCTGTATTGTTAACATCATTCGCCATATTATTCACCACGTTATTGTTATGCATAGAATGATTCATTTTTCGTTCGTTCATTTCCCCCTTTCGAGATTCATATTTTGACTTTTGTTTTTCTTTCATGTCTTTTTCTATATTATAGTCCTTATTGTTAGAATAACCGAATTTTTTATTTCTGACATTGCTCTCAAATTTATCTTCTTGATTTTTCCTAGCGTTTTTCTGTTGTCCTTCTCTATCTCTATCTCTTTCTCTTTCTCTGTCTTTATCGTCTTCATTCTTTCTTTGTCGGTCTTTATTCATCATTTCATTTTGAGTAAAACCTGTTTCGCCTCCTTTTCCGCTATGCATATAGCTTCTATCTCGGTCCTTCTCTTTCACTGCATCTACAACATTATTACCGTTATTATTATTCGCCTGGTTATTGTTATTATTGCTCGCGTTCTGATTTCTTCCTCCACCACTGGTACCATCTACATTATTCACATTTGAATTTACGTTACTAATTTTTTCTTTCTTTTTGTTCAAATTCATTTTCGCTATCTTCGCCCATGAACCAAATTCTCCAATCTTTCGGTCATATCCTTTGTTATTTTTTATATTGTAATTGCCACCCTTGTTGTTGCTAACATTGTTGTTATTGTTGTTGTTGTTGTTACTGTTGTTGTTATTAAAATCAGCATTATTGTTTCCATTAGTCATTTCACTGGTATTCGCATTTACATTGTTTTCTATACCTATTTTGTTCGCATTTTCATTTTCCGCGGTATTATGCATAACATGTCCTGTCCCACTATTGTTTATATTCATCATATTGTTTTTCTTTCTTGATTTTTTATCTTCTTCATTTTTTATTTTTTTGTCATTCATTTTGTTATTATTACCACTGTTGTTATCAGCGTTTCTTGCATTTCTGTTGTTCTCCGCGTTATTCTGAAACTTGTTTCCATAATTTTGTTCATTCGAATTTCCATTAACTACAACGCCACTCATGCTTCCTGTAGTATTTCCCATTTCATTATAATTCTTTTTATAATTTGATTCATTATGTTTATTATTTTTTTCTTTTGTCATTTCTACCCGTTTCCTCATGGCTGTACCGCTTTTCTCTTCACTAAATTCGCTATGATTTATATTAGCATTTCTCATGTTATTCTTTGTGTTATTGCTGGAGCTATTATTTCTATAATTATTTCTACTGGATTTATGTTCATCTTTGTTTTTATCACCTTCCATGTTTACATTATTGTGTCTGCCTTTTTCATTCATACCTTCATTGGGAAACATATGATTCATATTATTCATTGTGCTGTTCATCATGTTGCCAACACGTGCATTGGCGCCACTGCTCACGGCAGTAGCATTATTGTTCGTTGTGTTCATACCTTTGTTTTTCACATTCACATTATTCATGTTATAATTTTTCCCCTTATTCGAATAAGATCCTTCATAATTATATGCATTGTTGTTATGTTCGTTAAAATTGTCGTTCAATTCTTTTGAATCCGTATTAACTTCTTTTAAAGACATTCCACTAGTATGAACAACAGAGGTGCTTCCAACTGAATTGTTTGCATTGTTTCGATGATAATAATTTAAAGTTCCATTGGCACTGTTGTTGTTATCTTCTCTATTATTGTTGCCACTATTATTCATAGAATTATCTCCTTTCATATTTTTGACGTATGTGTTTTTTGTATTGCTTGAAACATTATTCATGGCATTGTTCATGTTGTAATTTTGGTTGAAACCACTGTTTCCACTGTATTTGTTATGTTTCTTGTTCTCCTGTTTTACATTACTGTTTACCCCTATGCCACTACCACTGTTGCTGCCACCCGTGTTCATGACGTTGTTTGCTGTGTTGTTCGCACTGTTATTACCTATATTGTCATTCTCCATATTCCGATTATTCAACGCATTCTGATTTCCATAAGCGTCAGTTGAGTTAGTATTGTTAAAATGATTGAAATTACCCATTGCATTATTTAAATTCATCATGTTATTTTTTACTGCATTCTTGTTATCTCTGTAATTATTATACTGCTTGTTTCGTTCATTATACGAAATATTTCTTTTCTGTTTATTCATATTTGCATTATTATTTAACATCATATTGTGACTGATATGCATGTTACCCATGTGCATACTTCCATTCAAACTGCTCGTACTTCCAATGCTACCCATATTACCAATACTACTTACATTACTCATATGGTGATGTGGCGGAGACATGTTTCCAGTATTATTCATATGTAACGGAGCACCTAAGCAAATAACTCCCGCACCGTTATTTAAAGGCATGTTATTTCCAACTGGTGGACTCATGTGCATATTACTATTTTCATTATTCAAGTGCATGTTATTACCCTGGTTTGCGCCAAAACCACTAAATCCATAATTCATATTTCCACCCATCATAGCATTCATATTATTGCCGTGTTCAAAATTTGCTTCGTTAATATTTGTTCCACTAAGAATACCTGCCACGTTACTATTTCCACCAGGATTGTTGCTAAAATGGTTAAACATGTTTTTTCTATTCGACTGGTTTCCGTGGTTATAAGGAATCTTCATATGTGCATTCGCGGAATTCCCAATACAATGGTGTTCCATAGAATTCATATTCATGGGTCCATTAGGTTGTAATTGAGGGTGCGGCGGCATCACACACGGTAAAAAATTATATGGTGCCATATTCAATCCAGCATTCTTGTGTGCAGTTAAACTATTATTGCCCATAACATTAGGATTCGGACTATTCGGAAAAGCTCCATACATTGACGCTGCTTGGGGAAAAGGGATTTCGGGATGGCCACCTGCGGATGGTATCGAATTTCCATAAGACATAGGAGGTGTAAACATAACTGCCTGATGTGTTGGGATCGTATTGTGATGATTATTAAGTAAATATGAAGAATTTACACATACATTAGGTGGATGCATTAAAGAACTATTCGGTTGAAAATTCTGGTGCGCATGGGGCGCATTTCCCATATGATGAAATGGTGCTGAGTTTTCCGAGCCGCTCATAAAACTGGTCGTTCTTAAATTATTATTCGAATGAATTAAATTAGGATTCATGAAATTACAGTTACTTTGTGAATTACCCCCTCCACCTGTTACAGCTGCTACTATATTTGCAGAATTATGCATTGCTTGTGGACCACTGACATTTGAAGAATTATGTAAATTAGGCATATGTCCAATTGCTGGTACACCACTTCCTCCTACATTTGCTACGTTTCCTATTCCGCTGACTCCCTCCATATTTGGGTTATTTCCCATTCCTCCATTTGTAGCAGTAGCATTAGTATTGTTCGATGCACCCGTAGTTACATTATTTTCGTGCATATTATGTTTCATACCACCGACATTAACCATATCTCCTACCATTCCTGAATTAGCAGAACCACCAACTACATTTCTGTTACTTGAAAGAATGTGTGCGTTATGTTTAGCACCAGACGATTCTCCTCTATTCATCATTCCACCCGTCGTATTAGCAATCATTCCAGTAGAATTTCCGGCAGCCGTTAAACTCGTTGAATTCAGTGACATGCTATTATTATCGCTAGTATTATTTGAATTGACAGCGTTCAATAAATTGGCACCTGTTGCATTTTCATCGCCGGTTCCTCCTCCGTCTCTTACTCCTGTATTCAATAATGAGTTTCCAATGTCCACTGATGCCCCTATAAGCGAATTATGTACAGCTCCACTTGCATTTCCTGCTACATTTGCATTGGTACCCGCAGCAGCCGCGTGGCCTGCAGGAGTTATCACAGAACTATTAGATACACTATTAAATGGTGATGATAATTCTTGATAATAATTACTCCATAAAAAATTGTTGAACGGCAAATTATTTTGTGCTGATTTTGTTGATGGTACAAATTCAGGAGCATCCGCATTTAACGAACTAATAGAAGATATGTTATGATATGAATTCGAAGATGCGGAATTCAATTTGTAAGAAGAATTGTGCACTTCACTTAACGAATTGCCGCTTTCACTACTAAGTGTTGAATTCTTGTTTTTATGATCATTTTCTTTTTTGTTCACAGTACTACTGTTTACATTTTTACTGTTTCGACTCTTGCTGCTACCACTATGAGTTTTGCAATCTGCACCGCTATTTTTTTCTACATTCGCTATATCATTATTTGTCTTCTTTTCAGCATCTTCACAGTTCTTCTCTTTATCTTTATCTTTAGTATCTCCATGCACATGTTTTGTTTCATGTTCGTTGACCCCTTTAATATGAGTACTGTTCATACCACTTCCTACTGCAGAATTAGATTTTTCATTTCCACACATTTTAGCACTTCCTTTAAATCCTCCTCTAGAAGTATTTCCGTTTTCTAATTCATTTCTAGTATTATCATTCCCCATATTAGCACAACTATTGTTCATGTTTTCTTCACGATGCATATTTCCACTATTCATATATACATTGCACACTCCTTCACCACTGTTCGTTCCTGCTTTCCCATTCACATTCTTTAAAGAACTGATATAATTTGTATCCATTGCTGCTTTCATCGTTTCATTTTCTTTATTTCTCTCTACAGTAGAAAAAGAACCACTTCTTCTATTATTTGATGAATTCTCATTTCCTTTTTCTTCCATAGTATTCAGCAATGTTTCATTACTAGTCTCGTTTATCACATTACCTTTTGGCGTTTTTCTTGAAATGCCCATGTTATTTATATCTCCATTCAACTTCATCTCACAATCTATACCGCTAGTACCTTCTTCTTCATTTCTTCGTCCCTTATGAGTTCCCATGTTCCCTTTTAAACCACTTGTATTGTCACTAAGTACTTGTTCCACATTTGTCGAAGTAGCAATGGAGTTTGTATTTCCATCCTGCTGAATCTTACCGCTTTTATTTTCTCCCATGTACTTCCCAATATCTACTTTATTATTATAATTTGCATCATTCGTGTTGTTACAATTCGCTGAAGCATTCGTAGTATGATTGCCTTCTTCTACAGCAGTATCGCCATTCAGTTTCTTCTGCACTAATTTGTTACTTTTTCCACTTATCCAATAATTACTTGTGTTACCTGCATTGCCATTAGTCGTATTATTGTTATTATATCTACTTGAAGGCACTTTGCTATTTAAACTGACAGGATCAATTGTTTTATCAATAGAATTCTCTCCAGAAGTGTCCGCAGAATTGTTCACATTACTACAACTGCTCTTAGATGTTTTTGATATTTTCTCTTCATAAAATATTTTCTTATTTGATTCACTTGATTTTTCTAAAGACACTGAGTTGTTGCAAGAGGCCACATTGTGGACCCCATTCATCATGTTCTTATATTCAGCCATATCTTTCCTGACAAATGTTTCTTCTTGCATTCTTTAAACAGAAACAAGGGGAAACGAATCAACAGTCAACAAGGATTATACTGTTACTACTTATTTTGATCGCTCTCTCCTTCAATATTTGTTTTATTATTTGCTAAAATTAAATAAACTCGAGTAACAAGCACACAACAATATATATATATATATATATATTATATATATATATATATATATGTGTAGCTATATATGCACACAGGAAAATTTACTGCAAAAGCGACTTGTGTCTAGAGCCTTAAATACAATCAGGTGGCTTGGACTTCTTTGAGCAATAAAAGTAATGTAACTACTTGTCGGAATGACTAACTATCTATATATACTTTCAATATGGTTCCAAAAATAAATTTCTACTTCATAAAACAAAAAAAAGCTCTCTAAAATTTTACTTAAAACGTTATTATGACAAGTATCACTGAATCTGCTCCCTATAATGAAATTACTTCAGCAAATAAACAAATGTGCGCGGAGGAGAGTGAAAAGGCAAACTGTCACGACAACACTTTTATTTCAATGACAACAATAGCTATTGCAAAGTGATAATAAAAAAAATATATATATATATGTGTATATATATATGTACTTATAAAAAATTGCTAAAAAAAAAAAAAAAAAAATATTTCAATACAAAACAAAAATAGCAACTGATCTAATGTGTCGATCTAGGGATATATCACATATGCAAAATTCAACAATATGTATCTACTAGAGAACAATTGCGCCATATAAGTGCATATACATTTCAGCACACAAAATACCGCTTCTGTTAGTTCTTCTGTAAACCCTAGTCGCAGCAAAAGTGTCTTTCATAAAAGGATTTTCAAATATGAACGCACTTCAATTCCATAAATTTTGTGAATATCGTTTATATATGTATTTATTCTACTTCTATATATGCCTATAAATGTATATAAATAAATGAGCTAATATGTAACGCGTTCATCCAACTTAATCTATATTTAATATAAACAACATAATAATATTAATATTTATAATAATAACAATAATAAAACTTATTAACTAAATTATTCAAAAAAACATACTAACGTTTTAAATTGTTCACTTTTTAAATAAGAGTGTCAATATAAAATTCTTCCCTTTCCCAAATATTTACGGAAACTGGAAACAAACATGTATCTTATCTTATAATATTTATATATATTTATAATATGTGTACCCTGCTCATGCTTTAAAAAACAAATGTATCTGAAGCAAGGGTGTACAAAGACACAAAAGCATAACTAATAGGAGAAATGAAACATATAAAAAAAAATAACAGAAAACAAAATTATACTATGTAATCTCTAAATAGGCAACTATAACAATGCAAATACATCTAATCTATATGTTTGTTCACTCCGTTTCACCAATCCAATCCGTTTCGTTATCGTTTTCTTCTTTGATTTCTTCTTTTGTTTTTATATCCTTGGTTGTATGTCTTCAATCTTAAAATAAAAAAAAAAATAAATGAATAAATGCATACAAAGTGAAAACAAAAACAAAAAACACAAGAATAAAAAAAATTATAAAAAATATTATAAAAGAAAAGCAAAAGGAAAAGCAAAAAGAAAAGCAAAAAGAAAAGCAAAAAGAAAAGTAAAAAGAAAAGCAAAAAGAAAAGCAAAACGTAAAGCAAAACGAAAAGAAAAACGAAAAGAAAAACGAAAAGAAAAACGAAAAAGCAAAATAAAAAGCAAAAATAATAAGAAAAAAGAAAAGCAAAAACGAAAAGTAAAAAAATAAGAAAAAAAAAAAATAAATAAAATAAATAAGAAAAGTAAATAAATAAGAAAAAGAAAAGAAAAAAGCAAAGAAAAAAGAAAAGCAAATCTATATTAAATGTATACTAGACAAGCTTGATATATTACATTACAATTTTTATTTTAAGTCTTCATTTATGAATTTATGTACACACAAATGATATCAAGATAATATGTATATTCTATACAGATGAAAATAAAACACTTCCTAGTAAATACTTATAAAACACAAAAATTCAACAACAAAAAAAAAAGAAAAAATGAAAAAACAAAACAAGAATTCAAATATTTCTTATGATCTAAAAACAACATCCAAACGCTAACAAATACTTATATCTTTATAAATGGAGACACTGCAAATATATTTCATTTTACAAAACAATATACATTTGTATAATACCATTACAAAAGTTACTCACCTAGTTTATTTACACACATATATATATATACATACACAAATAGTATATCCACATGTACGGCAATTTCAATAAATGAATAAAAATATATATATATACAGTAACGTGTTTAAAAAACTAATGAAACGTCACACATAAAAAAAGTTTAAAAGAAAAGATAATATGAACGAACGAAAACAAATAGGACTGATAACAATGACTGTTGAATTTATGTATAAGAGAACAAATGCATTAACGTTTTATAAGCACTAGAAACAACACTACTACTTTAACTTAACGAGGTGCTCTATAAAAACAATCTTGCATTCTTTATGCAAAATATTTATCACACATTCTTTGCAAACACAATCATATATATATATATATACGTATACACTGTGGAAACAATTAAATTGGGAAACTATATACAATGTAAAAACATATAGGATGTGGAAACATAATATAATTGCTGCTTTTCATAACAAATTCCAACGAATTCTTTATATATAACGCAGTGTCTACCTTTCCTTTATATTCATATACAATGGGATCGACTTTTTATCAACTTCTGCTTCCGGTAATGCTCCTATTGAATACTGTATGGTGCTTAAATATATTTCCAACTGATTCAGCTTAGTCTTCGTTCTCAAAAAAATGTACACAAATATTGTCTTAAATAAATAAAAAAATATATGTAACGTACATGTAAATATATTATTTTCGTCAATATGTATATTGATATTATGCATAAAATGTCACAAATGTTTAAACCAAATATGTGTTTAAAAACGTATATAATAATGTCTTCTTTATTAAAAATATATATTTTTTTAAAATTGTGATCAAAGAAAAAAAATTCACTGACAGTTCACGTATATTTATATATATATTTGTATATGATTAATACTCGTATTTTTGTATGTCTGTTTATTCACTTATTTATTTGCTCGTGTATGTCAAAAATTTAAACTATGAAATGATCATAAATAAAAAGTATATACTATACTATTTTTTGTGCAAAAACAAAAATACGTTTTAATAATAGCACTCTGTTTGAAATGGTATTTCTAATGCTAATATAAATTGATAAAACTCGCGCAATAAAATCAACCGACTATACCACATATGTAAAATGCAATTCTTTAACGACTTAAAAAAATGAGTACTCGTTTTTACTGTGTTTTTTCTCTATTAATATCAGCTCGTTTTACTACTTCGTGTTGGGGGACCGTAAGAATAAACGAAAACGGCATTTACTATGTTTAATATGTATTTGCTCGCTTCTTTTTTTGTTTATTCGCCTAATTGCAATGAATGCATCACTAAAATAAATGAAAATATGGAAGTGACGTAAGATATATATATTATGGAAATATGTCAAAAACGGGTCTTCTTTTACGACTCCTTGACAAAAGTTGCGAAATTGAAATGGATGAATAATATGTATAATATAAAAAATACATAAAAAAAATTTAATTTATTTATATATTTATATAACTTCAGCGTAAGAATTAAACAAATGAACACAAGTGAAAAAAAGTTATGTACGAACTATTAAAAAAAAAAAAAAAAAAAAAAAAAAAAAAAACCTAAAACGCATGATAAATATATATATATTATATATATAAATATATACAAACAAACCATACATACATTAAAAACGTAATACAATAGTATATTAATACTCATATATCATATAAATTTACGTATATAATTATACGATTATTGCAAAAATATAAATGCTTATTAAACTAATGTTTAATTTTTTCAAATTAATTGTTTATCGATATGTTGCTTAAAAAATAAACGATTACTATATATTTTATATATTTTATTTGTTTTACTGTAACATATTTAAATTGAATATGTTGTACTTTTTTTTGGGGGAAAAAATAGAATTGTGAAATTAGAAAAAAAAAAAAACGTATATACAAAAATAAAATAAATGCGAAAGCGTCATTTGTAAAATCTTTATATGTACATATGGTACGTAAATATATTAAATTAAAAAAAAAAAAAAACTCACATGCAGTAATAATTTATTTTATATATATGCACTTCTTAATTTTTTTATAATGGTTGATTTCCATCGTATATTATTAAAAAAAAAAAACATCCGTACAAAGCAAGTAAACTCGTATATATACATAAACGAAAGTAATAAATCACAAGTGCGTAAATTTGTAAAAATGCGCATAAGTTTTTTTTTCTTTTTTTGTTGTTGTTTTTTCTTTGCTTAGAAATACCCATGTAGGGAGCAAAACATAAAATTCCATAAATATCAACAAAAATTTAGTTAATTGGTTGTTTCATATATATATGACTGTATACGAAGTTTAGATTGTTATAAAATGGTATATCAAATTTGCGCACGTTTCTCTTAACAAAAAATAGTTTTTACATAAATAAAAAGCACAAAGAGTACGGTGTTATTTTTTGCGCGAACACAAAAAAAAAAAAAAAAAACTTAAGACACGAATGAAATGTACCTCCTTAAGTTGTCTTTATTAATTACTACACGAAAATGTACGAAAACAAAGCAAAGACACGTGTTCTCTACATAAAGACATAAACATAGTGGGTTAATTTTCTACACCTTTGACGTGCCTATTGTATTTAGACACATTTTTCTTTTGTATACTTAACGATTCGCAACCAAAGACAAGCATTAATGCGTACGGAGCAATTTGTTATCATTTGCTCACGTATAACTTTCAAATGATTTGATTTTATTAAAGTGTATAGTGGAAGAACTTGTGTATAGAAAACAGATATATTGGCCTCGTGCATATTTTTTTCCCCTATACCTTTTCATTCATGGTAAATAAAGACATGAAAATCATACATATCACATAATATATACATATACAATATAGTGCTTTTACTTGTCATTTTTATGATTAATATCCTTTTTTCGGTTTTCACATTTTTATTATAGTGTTGTATGTACAGCTTTATCCAACGCGCATAAAAGAAATATACATTGGTAAGGCAAGACTTAACAGGTTTTTTAAATCTTTGAAAAGTTCTTTATTTTCGTTCGAAAAGTGATTAGCTTTATATGTTTCTACTGTTTCTATGAATTCGTATATTCTATTTTGTTTTTTTCCACGTTGATCATACTGTGTATTTTTTAGCTGTACACCTAAATAGGTGCGCCCTTTTATAACATTCTATTTTTATTGTCGACACCATGTTCACCAAAGAAATGTCTTTTCTTTGTGTTCGTATATGACAAAACAAATGCATGTACAGAAATTTCACTCAATTTTTTTTACCTTGAATGTCACAACGTTTTCTGACATTTCCGGGCAATCTTTTTTTTTTTTCATAGATTGTGTCATTTAAAAAGTGAAACGTGCTTTTTATTTAAAATCGGTATGTGGTGTTTTTAGAACTGTCGGGAAACAATGAACATGTACAGGTATATGTAGACAACTGAAATAAAGAGGTGCTAAGAACAAGAAATAAATGAGACAGACTAAAAAAGAGAAAGGTACAGGGTTCTACGAAAGAAATGTATGATTTCTATTCCTGTTAAAAGATTCATGTAAAAGCTCATCCATAAGCGACAAATATCCGGTATGTAAATGAACCTTTCTTCATGACACAGCTTTCCATATATATTTGACACACAAAGAATATATACATCAAAACTCTCTGCATATTTTATATTTACAGATACTCTGTGTGGTAAACCGTCCGTTTCGTATATGTACATGTGAGCGGTTTTCCACAATGCAAACCGATATAGAGTATTAAAATACTGCTACGCTAAAAAAAAGAAAAGGAGATCGAAAAAAGAGGTTCTTAAAAAATTAATTTTATAAAATGTCTTACTTTCTAAATACTTTAAAATCATTTTGTAATCATGCTACAACATCATAAGTGAAAGAAACTTATGCAATTTGTCCAATTTCTTTTTCACATATACGGTACATATTAATGCATCAATGTCATGGAGAATGATAGGAAGTTGTTTTATCATAACTTCATATCTTTATTTTGGTATGTTTTGCATTTTTGTATTAACACAACCGAATACTACTACCATTTCTTCTTTGATGCCTTTTTGAAATGAGAACACGTTTTAAAGATTGTATACGGGTGGAATCTGTAGACAAATGACAGGTACATATTAGTTGGGAAGTGTATAATTCCTTTCATTTATTGTGTAAATCAGGAAAAAAATATTCATAGAACCTTTTGGGGATATTTCATAACGCCTACATAAAAAAGCAGAACAAAAAAAAACGGGAGATTCTTATCTTACTTTTCGGCATACTTTTTATTGATTACGAAATGTATTTTTGTACTCTCTTAACGAATTTTAAAGCATTAACAAAATTATTTGTACTAAGAGCTCAACATGAGCCGAGCCAATCTTCTGATTGTACGTTACTTAGGCAAACGGCGCGACAACGCAAGTTCTTAAAAAAACAATAACACCTTTCTATAAAAGAGACAGTTAATAAAATAAAAAGGGTAACAAGAACACGGAAAATGAAAGAATATTATATCTATATATTTCACCTTGTGTGCAAGCAATAAACACCATTTATGCATCTTTATATAATGTCTTGTCTGTTTATAACAATGTAACATTGTTGCCTTTATTTAATGGAGTTACAAGTTTAGGTTATATACAAAAAAAAAATTGGGTTTTTTCTTTTTCATTGTTATACATAAGATGTTTAAAAACAATCAACTACTAATAGGCAAAACAAAAAATAGAGTTTTCCATTTATCTGTATAAAAAATATAATAAAAAGTAATATCTCAATCGCCAGTTCATATATTTAGAAACACTGAATTATTTATATGCTAAGCACAATTCTGATATTCATAAATTCATCTGCAAAAGAAAAACAAAAGAAGGTATTTTAATAGGTTTATACAAAATCGGATCAATGGAACAAATGTTAAAAACATCTAAAAACGTGATATTTATGAGGTTTATAAAATAAACAAAGGAAAAAAAAAAAATAAATAAATAAAGTAAACAAAATAAAAAAAAATAAATAAAGCAAAATAAATAAAATAAATAAAACAAAATAAACAAAATAAACAAAATAATTAAAATAAAATTTTCTATTCCTAATTATGGGAGAAGGGAAACGTGAAACAGATTTATAAACGGGAAAAACATAAAATAAAAAAAGATACAAGTGTATATTCATTTAAATCATTTGTTTTCCATAAGGTGTTTAGAAGGATATATCTTTGAAACAAAACAAAATTCTTTGATCCTTTTCAAATATACAACTCGAACATAAACGAGAAATCATTCATTGTATCAACCGTTTGCGATTTTTGTAATTATATTTCAAACGAAACATGCATTAATACATACTTAAACGGAATATATCATACCTAAAAGAATGCGAAACGCTTCTAGAATTTTGTGTTTACTACTTTGTGCACACAATTAAAATTGCAAAATGTAACTATTGTTCTTAAGAAAATGCACAGTACTCAGTGTGTATTTTAGGCATCTTATTCGTATATAAAACACTATACTGTGAACATATAGAAAGATGTACCAATGGGGAGACCAAGAATGACAAACATTATTTCATTGCGTTTATATAGTTGTTCTGTAAAAGGAGAGACTTATGCTTTTTCTTTTTGGAACATCTTTACATACTTTTGATACTTCTAAATGTGTTACCTTCAAATAATTGTATATAAAATGAATTTTGTGTTATCTTATTAACTGAGAAAGTATTGACAAACACATGTTTCTAATCATTTGATACTTTGGAAAAAGTATGAAACAAAATGAATATACAAACAGAAAAAGATATGCGATCCGAACTCATCCCAATCTTTTGTTAACACTAGAACATTTTTTTTTTATTGTTATATGTTTTCACTTGAATGAAAAATGAGTACTTTACCAAAAAAGGTTTCATTAGAACCATTTATTTTTCTACCTTACATTTTTCCTTAGATGGAAATTATGAGCAAGTTGCCTTTTTCTATATTCATTTGTTATGGTGATAAAAAAAAAAGTAATTGCACTGATGTGATAGCTCTTTTACTTAAATATTCAGTAATCAAAAAGAGCTATATATTTTGTATCCTTACCTGTTCAATTTAGTGAAAAAACAAAAAGTACTTTATATCTTCTTTACGTTTCTACATATGCTATACATTCTAGTGGTATTTATAATACATTCTTTTTTCTTCTTCTTATCGACAATAATAGCAATAAAAATAATGATACTAAATAATAATGATAATAATAATAATGATAATAAA
The DNA here is from genome assembly GCA_001625125.1 of Haemoproteus tartakovskyi. NCBI lineage: Eukaryota > Apicomplexa > Aconoidasida > Haemosporida > Haemoproteidae > Haemoproteus > Haemoproteus tartakovskyi. Next base: position 14,647 of record LSRZ01000152.1, on the reverse strand, counting down.
TTGCCCTTTTTTATATTCAAGCCCATATACTCGTAATTGTAAAAATCAAATGCATAAAAAATTCTTTTTAAAATTAAAAAAATAGTTTCAGCGAAACAAAACTAAGAATAAAATAAAATAAAAATAACATTCTGTTTAAAATAAAGCCAAGAGTTTTCGTAATTTAAAAGAAAAAAAGAATTCATAACTGTGACAAACTGATGAAACAAAAATAATACAAATATTCAAAATGAATAAACAAATAACATATGAAATGATTTGTGCAGGATATTGCGTATAAGCATATCCCATAAATAAAGCATATAAAAAATGAACATAATTCAACTGCTTTAAAAATCTTTTATAAAATACAAAGCAGCAGAACAAAAAGCGTGTTTTTATTGTAAATTGCAGAAAAATAGACAGATTTATTCATACACACAGGTTGTTACATAGGATCCGATACACCAACTACTGCAACAACATATTCATCTACTTTTGAACGAAAAAAATATACATATATATATATACATATACTCGTGTATTACTTTTCCACGTAATCCGCTACTCCTCCTTCTGTTATTGCAAATATTGCTTCCCCCTCTGGTAAAACTGGAGAATCATATATTTTACAAATTCTGCTTTCCTTTCTTCCTTTTCGCAAATACAGTCTTGTTTGACTAGCATGAGCTATTATATTACCTCCGATAGGAATTTTATCATTTCCACTGAAAGCACTCATAGCATCCACTTTTGCAACGACTTGATTCGTAATGATAACAGCCACACCATATATATCAGCTATCTTTTGTAGTCCTCTTAAAAATCGACACAAATGAGATTGTCGATTTGCTAATTCTCCTCTTCCACTATATTCCGATCTATACAAAGCAGTAGCAGAATCGACAATTAATAAGGCAAATCTCGTGTCTGCCATCAATGCTCCTGCATCTGCCAGTAATTCCGTTTGATGATCACAGTTGTACGCTTTCGCATATGCTATATTATTTAAACAGTCTGTCGGATGTAATCCATATCTTTTCGCTATCGATACTATACGTTCGGGACGAAAAGTCCCCTCTGTGTCTATCCACAAACATTTTCCTTCTCCACCGGATTGGGCAACCGGAAGTTGACACGTTACAGCCAAAGTGTGGCATAGCTGACTTTTTCCTGTTCGAAACTCTCCAAATAATTCTGTTATACCTCCGGTTTCTACTCCTCCTTGTAATAATGCATCTAACTGAGATGAACCTGTTGTAAATTTTATTAAATTTTGTCGAGCGTCTAAAAAATCTACTGCATTACAAAATCCATTGTTAAGCAATTCTTTACAAGCTTTTTTCAATCTTTCTGCTTTTTCTACGCTGATTCCTTTGATCGCGCTTAATACGCTCATCGGCGCAAAAGACACGCATTCGACCGTCTGTAATCCAGCACCCCTAAGTAACTCGATATCATTTCTTAAAAATCCTTTTCCTAATAAATGCTCAATTTTTATTGGGCCCGAGCTTATCGGTTCTTCTGCTTCTGTTTCAGCAGTCGTAGCAGATGGCGCTGCCACAGCTTCCTTTTTATTAGTTGCTGACTTCATCGGGAAAAAAATATAAAAAGTCCTATTTGTAGTAGGGAGATCTGCGAACTCAACTGCTAAGGGATCATGCGTTTCGAATTCCTTTACAGTTTCTAACAAGAAGATGGTCGCGTGTTCTTTTTCTACGGAACTTCGGCAATAGTTTGCGCTGTACAATACAAGTGGTTTTTATACAACATATGTATATATAAAACTATTTGGAACTTTACAAAACACAACTCAAAAACAATAAATAAAATCAACATACACAAAATCACATAATACTAGACAGGGTTGCAAACCCAGTAACCTTCTTATACAAGAGACTATACCAATGGAACTAGACAACCAAATTTCGGTTGATAAATAAAATGTTCATCTTAAAAATAAAAAAAAATTCAACTGTTTTTCACAGATTGTCAGACTAAATCAAAAGTGAAAATGGAAAACAAATGAAATTGCCTAACACATGTACAAAACAAAAAGAAAAAAAAATATATACTGAACCAACAAGAAAAAAAAAAAAAAAAAACTTATACTGAAACAAAAAAAAAAAAACGTAAAAGAAATAAAGAAAAAAAAAAAAAAATTATAATTATAAATATATTTTGTTGCACGGTTGTGATCAGTTTTCGTTTCGTTGTTTTTTTATCATATATTTTCTTTCACTTTTGTCTTTTTCTGTGTAAATCTATGTATTCTTATTGCTTCATTAATTGTTTTAAATTGAATAATTCGTTCAAATATATTTGTTTTTCATAATACTAAAAACCCATCTGCATCGCCATTGTTAGATAAATTGCGAATCATATTCACATTTATTAAAAATTGTTGCGCTTTAGCATTGATCACTGATATAGAATAACAGTTGTTTAATTGTTAACTCCTTAAAAAAATAGAGATATAAATGAACAAAAAAATTCTATAAAATAATGTTTCGACCGATTCACAGAAATATACACAATGTATAGGTGTTATGTATAGAATTAAAAAAAAAAATAATAAAATAAAAAAAAACATAAAAATGTAAACCAAAATGATTTAGCTTGAAGACACGTTAAAATAATAAGATGAATAATAAAATCATGTCCTTTTATAGATATGGGTATACAACTTATAGAAACGGATATTTCATGATGAGTCCACTGTGTAATTTCCAACTGGTGACAAACTTGAAATAGCTTGCATCAACTGTAAAAAAAGAAATGATAATGTATTATATATATACACGTGTGGAAACGAATTAGACGAAATGCAACAAAAAGAAGCAATGACAAACATTAACTTTCAATATCTTTTGTTCTTTTTAAATGCTTTATTACAATTTGTATATGGGCTTTCACATGAGCCACTTTCTTGTTCCAGTATGTCAATTTTCTAAAAATGAGAAAGAAAAAGAAAAATGTTAAAATAAAACATGGAAATTTGTAAAGATTGATACTTAGGAGAATATAAAAGAAACAAAATAAGACACATCACTAACAAAATGGAAGTTGTGTATTGTTTTCTCATTTGAATTTATTTTTTTTTTCTCATTATATATATATGTATATATATGTTATAAGTACAACAGAAATCCGTTTCCTTGTTTATTTGTACTTTTCGTAAAGTTCAATTTTCTTTTCTAAAAAGGATAGAGCTTCATCCAATGTCATTTCGACATAAAATTCATATCCCAACAATATGAAAATTTTATTTTTGTCGAGTCTGTGAAAGTGAAAAGATAATAATGATTTATTATATGTGATCATATAATTCGTTACCCAGAGGTAGAAAACGGATATATAACAAAGGAAAAAAAGAAAAAATGAAATATAAAACAATTATACTTATTATTTTTTTTTTTAAATTTTCTTTTACATATATCTGCTATTACATGTTTGCATAAGCGAAACTTTCACAACCCAATAAAGTCAGTGCTTCTATTTCTTTTCGGTCTTCCATTTGGTTAAGTAGTTTCAGATGTTCTATTAACATTCCCCTAAAGAAACGACAAAAAATGTTCATTACTATTTATCATGTTTCGAAATTCCTTTTCAGTTTCGTTAAAAACAACAAAAAAAAATGACACAGGATGTATTTATAATAGAAATCTGTAAAAAAAAACAGTCACACACACACACGTATCGATATTCTTTTGGCTTATGTGGAATGGAAATATTTATACATGTCGCAAATGTCTTGTAATATTTTATCTCTTTTTTCCTTTGTCTGGCGAAGATCTCTTTGTAAAACGTCGTCAATAAAGTTTTCACTTTTGAAAATTAGTTTCTTAAGATCTTCCGAATTATCGTCTGCTAATGCCGCATCTTTTAATGAATCATATAAGCTCATTTTGATAAACACATATATATATTTAAAGAACATTTATATATAAAGAATTTTTTATAGCGTTTTTTTAAATTCGTTCTTTTTAGTACATTTCTAAATATGCTTATTGCTTATTACTGTTGTTTATTATTATTAATATCAGTACTATATGTATTGAAATACCCGACCTTATTACTCTCTCTTTTTATTAAAGCGCGTCTTAAATACATCATTGCTAATGAGAGTAATCAGTTAATCATTCAACTCAAGTTCGTTCATGTGGTACCATGTTTGATCGAATATATATTTCACGGACAAACGTATTTATTTATTTTTCTTGAACTAGGATATACTTTTTTTCTGAAGTCAAACATAAAACCACTTTTTTTAACTATTCTCTTATATTGCATTTAATTCTTCAAAAAAAAAAAAAAAAAAACTCTTAACAAATTCTTCAAGAACTAAGAATTCACAATAATGTGCGCTTGCTTATATTTTGCGAAACGGACAGATAGTATTATATTTGCGAGAAGCAGGAACTGCTGCTATATACATGCATCACATCAATGTTGCTTTATTTGTTTTATAGTAGAAGTTGCATTCAGAGTGAAGCAAAACTGTGTTACAATCTTTTTACAAAAAACAAATATGATTTTTCTTTTTGTGTCAATTTGAATGCATCTCTACTACGTGTTTCAACGGCGTTTGTTTTTTTACCTATTGTATGAATTCGTGTAGTGAGATCTATATGTATATATAATGATGTAAAGATATTGTGGAAATAGTCTTTGAAGTATCTTAATTATAACAACTTTCCTTATAATAATGACTCTTTGTTTATTTAATTCATCTAAAGTAATTATCTGATTCTTAATATATGTCTTTAAATAAACATCGATGTAAACATTGTAATGATTTGAAATATAACCTATGTGTATATTTATACTTATGTGTATGTTTATACCAATGTGTAGGTTTATACTTATATGTATGTTTATAAAAAGACGTTAGGTTACCAATTCAATTTTTTTTATTATTCAATATATTTATTTGACTGTACTTTTATTTTTAAATATGTATTAGCAATACGTAGGAATAGATACGTTACAAAATACGAAGACATTATTTCTTTTGAATAAAAAAAAAACGAAAAATGCTGATTTCTTGTTGACGCGTTGAAACGAACCTATATCATATATTTCCCATTTCCCATTTCCTTTTTCTTTTCTTTACTTTTCTTTCTGTTCTTTTTTGTTTTTTTTTTTTTTTGTTTTTAGATACTATTTCTCTTTAAGTTTAAAAACAAAATTAATAAAACTAAAACATAAGAAGGATATAAACAAAATACGTGGTAAAACAGTAAAATGATTGAGTTAGTTATCATGTTTGTATAAATGTTTTAAGATTTAAAAGTTGGATAAAATATATATATTACACATATGTATATATATATATATATATATGTATCTATTTTGTACACAAAATAAATGAATAGGTTAAATCGAAGAATAATATGTAGAAAAAAGTATATAACTTATGACATTACAGTTTAAACAGATAAAAATCAGTGAACAAAAGAAAAATAAAAAAAAATAAAATAAATAAATAAAAGAAGAAAAAGTAGCTAATATTTTTTTACGTTATCCTTGTAACATAAGATTTACTTCACTTAATGTTATTTATTATTCCTACTTTTATGTATTCATCATTATCATCATCATCATTTTTTTTTTTTCTTTTTTTTTTTCTTTCATATATAATTTATTTTGATAGTGTTGTTATTTATTTTTAAGCACTTCAGTAAGTACATTAATGTAAAAGCCACTCTTTTAAAATAGATATACAACGAATATATTTTTTGTTAATATTATTAAACTCTTCTAATTTGCCAACAATTACAGAAATTTTGTTTTTATAAGTGGAACACTTTTCTTTTATATCCGAATAAGAAACTTTTAGATTTTCATAAAAAGGTAAATTTTTGGGTGCTCTTTGAAATCTTAATAATTCTTGGAAACGTTGGTTTTTTTCGGATTTTTGAATTTTTATGATTCCATCAAAAATAAAAAATTCTTCATTTAAATTTTCTATATATATTTGTTGTTGTTCTGTTTCCTGTAGTAATTCATTATGCATATTTTTTTAATTCGTTTAATTGATTATGTAATTGTTCTTTTCTACTTCTATTACATACGAAGTTTTTTTTTTATTAAAGAAATTTCATATTGTATTTTTGAAGAAATATTAACACCTTTGTCATAATTTCTCTGAACAATATCTTTTTCATTATCTAAATCATTTCTTTTATTTAGAGCCATTTTTATATTTGCTAAAATAGTATTTTGTTGTTTTTTTAAATTTTCAATAACTGCATTTTTTTGTTGAATTAATTTCCGTAAATTTATAATATCTTTATTTTCAGAATATTCTTTAATTAATTCTTGTAATTTTTTTTCTTCAATAATTTTATTTTCTAATATAAACAATTGATTTTCATAATATAATAGATCTTGTTGACATTGCATTTTTTCTTTTTTTAATTCGTTTATTTCATTTTTTAAATGTTCTTTTTTTCTTTTTTCTGTCTCTGTTTTTACATTTACATTTTCAGCCCATTTTAATAAGTCTCCTTCTAAATATTTTACTTTTTCTATTGTTTCGTTTGTTTTACTAGAAAATCTTTCTAATTGTAATCTAATTTGACTAATATTTTTATTTCTTCTTTTTTTCATTAATTCTTCATTTTTTAAATTATCTTGTAATTCACATTTTTTTTTATTTAAAATGACACAAATGTCTCGGTTCTTAACTATTTCATCATGAATTTTCAGGTTTTCATTTTGCATTTTTACTAATTCCGACTGTTTTAAAAACCACTCTTTTTCTAAACAGCGACATTGTTTTAACATGTCATCAATTTGTTTATGAAGTTTTTGTATTTTTATTTCTAAGGTTAAAGGTATAGTATCAATATCTTCAGTTCCCTTTTTCTGTTTGTCTAATTCTTTATTTAATCGACTAACATCTAATTGGCGGTTTTCAATTAAACAGTGATTTTTATCTACAATAGATTCTAAATGGGACAAAGTAGTATTATTCTCATTATATTCACTTGTTAATTTATGAAATGTTTTTTTCATATTTTCTATTTTACTATTTTCTAACATTTCTTGAATTTTTAATCGACTAATTGCATTTTTATAATTCTCTATTTCCATTTCTTTTTTTGTAATGTTTTCATTTACTGAAGAAACATCTTTTTTTATTCGACTTGAAAAACTGTTAATTTTAATTTCATCAATATAAATATTTAAAATAGATTCAATAGATTTATTAATATCTTGTTTTACTTTTTTTATATTATTTTCTTTCAATTGAATATCTTTATTAATATTTTTTATTTCATTGCACAAATTTTCATATTGTTCTTTTTCTTTATGAATATTTCTTTGTATCTGTTCTTTACTTTTTTCCACATTTAAAATATTTTTATCTACATCTTCTTGTTTTTTATTTATTTTCTTTATTTCTTTTTCTAGATACTTTAAATCGGAATGAAGTTTCTCTTTTTGTTCATTTCCTAAAACAGTTTCTTGTTCTAATAATAGATTGTCTTTTTCTAAGTCAAAAATATGTCTTTTCATTTCATCCATTTTCATATTTATTTCTTTTATAACAGTGTCTC
>LSRZ01000151.1:9200-26079 GCA_001625125.1 Haemoproteus tartakovskyi | reverse complement strand
GTACATAATATTTACGTTAGTAGAATGTAATGTGTATATTAAGTGAACTGGTGCTCTTATATTTCTTTTTCTATACAAATGTGAAATGAAATAAAACGATTTTACGTTTCATTTTTATATTTTATATGTTTTTTTTATGTTCTTCATAATTTATATAAAATAAAAATATAAGTATATATTTTATTTTTCATAATAAGTAAACGAATGGAGTTTTCTTTTTACACTTTTCTTAGTGTTTTTTTTTGTTGCGTTATTTCATTTATGCTGAACTTTATATTTTTGAACTGGTTATATTTTATTTGTATGCTTAGTCAAAAAACAATTCATTTGCAAAAAATTTTCTAGACTGGTTGAGGCAAAAAGACCCTTTTATTTTGGGAAAAGGCAAAAAAAACACACACAAAAAAAAAAAAGCAACGGACAGTTTCATTATGAAACAAGTTGCTTAAAAAAAAAAAAAAACTATATCAAAATTCAATTTTCATTTCAATTTTTTTTTTCAAAATTCCGGCTGAAATTTCTAATTGAAATTTTATAACACATTTTTTTTGTTTTTACATTCACTGTGTTAAAACGGTGTTGTTGATTTTACGAAGGTTGTAAAAACGTAACCAGTTTATTTTAAGAAAATGCTTTTATTTTGTTTTGATGCATTTTTTCGAAGTGTTTTTTGTAAAAGAGAAAATGAAATTCCCGGTGTCAAAAGATTCTGATTGTCTTTGTTATTACAAATTATTACTTATTTAATAAGACATCAGAGCAATGAGTAGCCCATATTTTTGTAAATATATATTGCCTAGTAAAAGGTGAAAATGGGGGGCTGGATAGAAAGGAGAATCGGTTTTATATTTCAGCGACATTACGCTGTTCTTACTAATGAGATTACAACGAATACATATGTTAGCAGAAGAGAGAAAGAAAGAAATACAAAACTGGATGAGAAATTGTATGAATATTTAAAAAGAAGAATGGTTGGAAAGCCTCTGAATGAATTACAAAGAAAATATTTAAATGATAAGAAAAGAGATTTTGCTCCAATGTTTTTAAATCAGTTAAGACCACAAATGATTTTATACAAGAAAGCTATACAAGTAGAGGAGCTTCCTTTACCGAAATATCCGGAAATCGCATTTATTGGAAGGTCCAATTGTGGAAAATCTACTTTAATAAATGAATTGTCAGGAAGAACTAATAAGGCTAAAGTTAGCAAAATGCCAGGTTGTACACAAGTATTACATTTTTATAAAATAGGAAAACCTTGTGTTTTGTGTATTGTAGATTTGCCGGGATATGGTTTTGCACATTGTAAAGAAGAATTAAGAATGCAATGGAATGAATTTACATTGTTTTATTTAAAAAATCGAAGGAATTTAAAAAAGGTGTTTGTATTAATTGACTGTAGAGTAGGATTAAAGAATAGTGATAGAGAGTTGTTGTTTTTTTTTGATAGATATAATGTGCCTTATCAGATTATTTTAAGTAAGTGTGATCTAATGAACACAAAAGATTTAGCCATAAGAATGCAGATTTTAAAAGAAGAACTACAAATATTTAAAAATATTAAGGGACCTGTTATCCCTTTAAGCTCTTTGAAAAAACAAAACTTAGATGAATTACGAAACGAAATAGCAAAATATCAATTGAACAAACAGATTGTGAAGCAAAACATTTTAATGAAGGTGAATGATTTAATAGAGCAGAAGCGATTAAAAAAATTAAAACAGTCAAAAGGGGGAATTAAGGCAGACAACAAATCTGTTGAAGTATTAAAAGAAATGGGAGGAACAAGTACTATTTCTAATCAAACAGTGAGAGATATATTATTAAAAGATGAGACCATTGAAGATGCACTAAATCGATGGAAAAATCCTAACAAAACAATACCTGTACTTATGTCGAATGGCAATTTTAATATGTATATGCATCCACACGTACAACGTTTAATAAAAAAACTTGAACAAAATTTTATAAAAGAATGTATTAAAGAATATAACCCTATGGACTTAGAAGTTATAGATAAGATTATAGAACAAGAAGAGCAGGAAGAGTATGAAGAGACAGATGGGAAAAATGAGCAAACAAAGATAGAAAAGTATAATCGATTTAATTGGGAGGAAGATATGCAAATAAATTCTTTTCAATTGTCACCAAACTACAAAGCTGATAATTTGGAAAATAAAAAGGAATGGGAAAAAGAAAATGGATATACAGGAAAAAAAGAAGAAAAAGAAGGAAAAGAAGGTAAAGGAAGAAAAAGAAGAAATAAAGTAGATAAAAATTCTATTACAGATAAAAATTCTTTTACAGATAAAAGTATCAGTTCATTGACAGAAGATATACCTTTACATGAATGTTATTTCAGTAAAGACTACATAAATAACAATAACGTAGATAACATAGATAATTTAAATAACGTAAATAACGTAGAAAATGCAGAAACAGGAGATATCAATTATAAGAATGAAATTGGAGATAACAACAACAGAGAAATAACAAAAAAAAAAGAAAAAACGTATAATGACTACTTCCCAGTAATAGATGAAAACACAATAGAAAAGGAATTGCTCCAAAAGAGTGTCGAAGAATTTAAAGGAACAATGAAAAATAATCAACATCTATTTTATTCTGAAAACGTACAAATGGGGAATTTGTTTAATACAGAAAACGAATTAATTAAAGAAGTGTACAGTCATGAAAAAAATCTCATTGGTTCAGAAAGAAAAAACGGGTACTCGAAAATGAAGGGAGATGTAATATTACTAGACGAAGAAGATACTTATACGAAAAAGGATTATTTAAGTGGGTTAAAAAAACCACTATCTAAATTGTATAGCAAATCTCTGTATAAGTTTGAATTTAATTTAGCTGATAAAAACACACATACCATTTATGAACAAAGCAAAATGGATGCATATAAAGTTTTTCAAAAAAATCAACTAGCAAATTTATGTGAAGAGAAAACCTTAGACATGTTAAGAAACGAAAAAAAAGAAGATGTTTCCAAAATGGGATTTTCGGAAAAAGCAATGTTCGAAAAAGAGATATCCGAAAAAGAGATATCTGAAAAAGAGATATCAGAAAAAGAGATATGCAAAAAACAGAAAGAAAAAACGGAAACAATACCAAACAGTTCATTTCGCTACCAATACATAGGATTGAAAAGTAGAAAACACCGTATTAAAGGAACGAAAAAGTTGAAACTGTTTGGTAAAAAGAAAAACAAGGAAATAATAAATGTGCCTAAAGATTTAGCATCCGATTATTTCCATTTGCCGGAATCCAATTATATTGACAAAAAAAAAAGCAACTGGAATTATATTAATAATAAATATACCAAATGGTTAAAAAAAATAAAAAAAAAAAATATATCGAAAGAAATAACTACGCCAGTTAAAAAGAAAGACATAATGATAAGATACGTAGAAAAAGAAAAACATAAATATATAAAAGAACAAAATAAATTGTTGAGACAGAAACAAAAATTAGGAATGATTACAAAACCACCTAAAACTACGAAAATAAGAAAAAAGAGCTCTAGAAATTATACGATTTCTAATGAGCAGAAAATGTTTGATAGAGATGCCTTTTTCAAATATCGTGATGTACAGAAATAATATGATGATGATATAGTGTTACATCATTTTTGTTTTTTTGTTTTTTTTGAAGTTCCTCTTTCCAATGTTATGTCGTACGTGTACAGTATAACATTTGTGTTAATTTCTTTCTTCATGTTATAATCTCATTCGGGTTTTGTGTTAAAATCATTTCGTGGAATAGGCAATTGGTTTATGAAATTAGTGTGTAATAATAATAGTGCAAAGTGTATATATATAATATCGTCAAATAAAATACATTTATGTAATACTAATGTCAATTAGTTTCAATTATTATATAGCAAAATTAATTTCCTTAACTTTGATGATTTATTTTTTAAGAACGAAATTTTCATTTAAAACTGTGTTCTTTCGTAGAATTGTTCGTAAATCATTTCTTATTCAGTTTAATTATAATTAATAGTTAATTTAATAATAAATCTTTACAAACTAAATGAAATTAAAATGTTAAAATTAAAATCTTATATATAATAATTTACAAATAAATTTTTGTTCGAAATAAATCAATTTACTTATATATAATTGTAAAATGAATACTATAAAAAAAAACAATGATATACTATTAACATAGCATATAATGACAATCTATATAAAATATGAAACAAAAAAAGAATTAAAAAGATTATTATCTATTCTTTCTTTTATGTTTATTATAGAGTAATAAAAATAACTGAAATGCAATAAATGTTGAGTGAAAGTAAAATAAAATATGAAGACAATTTTATAAAATGTTATTTCTCGTTTTAAAAAGAACTAAAAATCATAAGACTTAATTTTTAATTTTGTTCTTTAAAAAGAATTATAAATAAAATTAGCACATATATTTTTTTCTTATCACTTGGAGAACTTCACTAGATGCAATTTTTGAGGAAAATAGTAAATTATTCTGGTAAAAGATATTTCTCTTTAGCTAATTTCATAACATTTACAGAAAAAAAGACTTTTCAATTGACTAAATGAATACTTTTAGTCCCAGTGTTTTTCTTCTTACTAGCTAAAATTATTACATCTCTTTAAAATATTTTCTTTAACTAGATAAATTGATACTGCTATTTAAATTTATTTTTATAGCGACATTGATATTTAAGGATGATATATAGACAGCTAAAAATCTTTCAAGAATTCATATCTCCGTATATCGACTTAATGAAATTATATCATTTTCAATGCTTATTTTGTAATATACATTTTATCTCATTTTAATCATTCTTATATATATATCCACACTTTAATGTGTCTATAAATTCAAAAGGTGAATTATATGAACCAGCAATAGAACTCAATCAGTTTTTATAATACAAATTTCAACTATAGTTACACTTCATTTTTTATTTATTATAATTTCAATCATTTATTTATATTTTATATATTTTACCCAATATATTGGTCTCTATTTTTTCTTTTTTTTTTAATAAACTATTTCTTTTTTAAAGCCTCTATTAACTAACTTCTCAGTTATTTGCGCATATTATCCTTTTCTATAATTCTAAGAAATGCACTTATAAATTTAATAATGATAGTAATAACACAATATATAAAAAGATACAATTTATTGATGCAAGTTACCAAAAAAAAAAAAAAAACAAGACACTATCTTTGAATATATAAAATATTATTTTCTTTTATTTTTTATCTTAACATAAAAAAAAAAGGAAGAATGGATGGCTCTTATTAATATTAATGCACATGAAAATAAAACGCTTCTCATGCTACGTTATTACATCTATACATAAACATATAAAAAACGTTTCGCTGGATAAATTGAAATATATTTTTTCTTTTAAAGACGTTGGGTGGAAAAAAAGATACTTTTTTTTTTTTAAATGGAAACATTTTTATTTTAATTAAAACATAAAATAAAAAAATATATTTCCACAGACGGATTATATATTTTTTGTTTTTTTTGTTTTATAGTACAACAAAATATATCTAAACTTTCCAATTTCAATACACATTTATTTTCTGGACACAAATAAAAAATCTACAGCAGCAAGAAGTATTAAAAAAAGATTAAACAGAAATATTGTAATACTACTACAAGGTATATACTACTTTTTATATACTTTATTGCTGTTTAGGTGTAGAAGTATATTTACTTACACCAGGACGACGAAACTAACTTAATTGATTCATTTGAGAAATCATTCTTAGGGGAAAATGGAAAACTGGATAGCACCGTACGCAAAAAAAGGAATTAAAAAAAAAAGAAAATATAAAAAGAGAAGAAGAGAAAGAGGAAGATAATGAAAAAAAAAAGAGGAAGAAATAAAAGGAGAGAGATAAACAAAAAAGAAATACAAAAAAGAGGGAACAAATTGTAAAAGAAATATTCATATTTTTATGAAATAAGAAAGTTATAGAAACAAACATGTCCTTTTTATTTTTCTTTTTCCTTTTCTTTTTGTTTTTATTTTAGTCGAGTTAACAAATTGCACATACAGAAATTTCACAATAAGAATGTAAGAGTGTTTGGGAAAATTTTAAAAAAGGATCCTAACGAAGTGGTCTTATTAACACCAGATGGTAGAAACATTTTCATTAGTTCTTTTTCTTTTTTTTTCGTTTTTTTTTTTATTTTTTATACTTTCATTTCTCAAGTGTTACAAATGTTATAAATGTTACAAATGTTATAAATGTTACAAATGATACAAATGTTATAAATATTATAAATGTTATAAATATTATAAATGTTATAAATATTATAAATGTTATAAATATTATAAATGTTATAAATATTATAAATATTATAAATGTTATAAATATTATAAATGTTATAAATATTATAAATATTATAAATGTTATAAATGTTACAAATGTTACAACCGTTCTTATTTCTTTTTATTTTAGAGGGAGAGATTAAGTGTGTATTAGATGGGAGCCACGATGTCGATTCGTTAGAAACCTATGCTGAAGTTTTAGGAAAAGTATAAATTAAAAATACTAAAAATTTTATTTTATATTTCGATATCGTTTTTCTTTTTTTTATTGTGTATTTTATATATATTGTGTTGTTTCTCCCCCTCTTGTCCATTTCTTATAATTATACAGGCTGTTAACAATGACACAATAACAGATGTCCTTTACGTACAATCGGGAGGAAACAATATAAGTATAATCTAAAAAAAAAAAACTAAATAATAAAAAAAAGAAGTTTCATATGATTTTGTTGATTTTCCTTTATTTCCTGTGTCCCCATTTTTTGAAAAGAATATTTCCTTTTATTTTTTGTATCCTTTAATTTTCAATTAAAAGAATAAACTGTTATACATTTGTTTTGAAACTACGTGTCCTAAGATTTTGTATATTAATCGTTTGGCCAATATATAATCTGATTATTTATGAAGAACATTTACTTATATTATTAATAGTTAAATTACTATATGTTATCTTCATTTATACTTGTGTTTTAATTTTTATCTACTTTTCTTTGTTTCATTTCACAGATATGCCAGAAGTGAACAAATTGATAAATCTCTCATTTCATGAAGATGTGGCACATTTATTTTAATTAATGAGTCAGAAGCAAACTACCATTTATATGTTTTTTTGTTGGGGTGATATTCCATTATATGTACGAAGTACTTGTTGAAATTAAATATTGTGATATACACTTTTTTGTGACTTTTTTTTTTTTTTTTTATTTTACCATTTTCTGGGTATTCTTTAATACAGATAATTTTATTAGTGGACCGTTTTTTTTTTTTTTTTTTATTGTGCTACATTTTTTAGTTTTATAAAAAAGAATGTAGAACTTACTAATTAAAATAAAAAGATTTTATAATTCCATTTTTTAAAAACATATAAAAATAAAATTATAACTACGTATCATAAGAACGCTACAAATATATAGTTTATACCATCCATGAAGTGAATATGAACTTATGTTTCATATTATTTTTATAGGGATAAAAATTCTTTTTTTATTTCTATCACTGCTATTATTTACTTTTTAATAATAATATTATTTACTTTTTAATAATAATATTATTTACTTTTTAATAATAATATTATTTACTTTTTAATTATAATATTATTTACTTTTTAATAATAAAATTTTCTATTTTTAAATGAGGGTTTGAAATATGTGTACTCTGGAAATTTTCCAATTCAAACAATTTATCAAGAATTTTAATTAATTAAGATTTTATGCTTTTTTATAACAGTTGGTTCGTTCCTAATATTTTTTGTAATACGAAAAAATTCTTTACAAATCTAATTGCACGTTGAAAACATGTTTTCATGTCGACATTTCAATTGCTATTTTCATATGTTCGTTCTCCTTTTTACCTGTTTTGTTTTATATACATGTTTTAATCCCTTAATAAAATCTTTTAGAAAATAAGGCAAAACGCATTAAATGAGACGCTATGAATATGTTTCATGAAAATAAATAAAAAGTGTTTACAGAAATAGAGTAAGGTATAAAAGTGTATCATTTGAAAGAAGAGGAAACGAAAAAAAATTGAAAAAAAAAAAAAAAACTTGAATGCAAAAATGGTACTTCTTAAAATCCTTAAGAAAATAAAAGAAAGACATCAGAATATTCGTATCATAATTTTGGGATTGGATAATGCTGGAAAAACAACAATTGTAAAAAGATTGTTAGGTGAAGATATTCACACTGTAAGTCCAACTTTTGGATTTTCTATTGAAACTTTTAATTTTAATGAACATTTTATTGATATATGGGATGTAGGAGGTCAAAAAAGCATTCGACATTTTTGGAAAAATTATTATGAAAATATAGATGGAGTTATATATGTTATTGATAGTACGGATTTTTTTAGAACACATTTATGTGCTTATGAGCTGAAACAGATTTTAAAAGAAGAACGACTTTTTGGGTGTTCTTTATTAATTTTAGCAAATAAAACCGATATAGAAAATTCGTTAAAAGTGGATCAAATTGTAGATGTACTGCTACATATATATATATATAAATATATCTATACATTTATGTATTTATAAAAAAATGTTGCATCGTATATGATCCATGCATTTTCATTTTACATGTCATGTATATATTATACATCTTGTCAATATTCTACCACTTAAAAAAAAAAACATTTTTTTAAAATTAAATTTGTACATTTCATTCTATAACTTCTTTATACGTAAATGTAATTGTTTATTTTCATTTCTCTTCCTTTTTTTTTTTTTTTATACCATTACTACTGTCTGTGTCTATTATATTATATTATATAGTATTTTATTATATTGTATAGTATTCTATTATATTATATAATATTTTATTATATTTTATTTTCCTTTTCACATTTCCCTATTTTTCAGATTTTAAAGCTAAATGAAATGAACATTGATCGTCACTGGTGTATAAATGAGTGTAGTGCTTTTTCGGGAAAAGGTTTACTAAAATCTTTTATGTGGATAATAGATGACATTACCAGCAGAATAAATATGAATCGATGACATTTTATAATGTCCAGATTTTATATTTAGTAGTTTATTACTTTTCTAGTTTCTTTTCATTTTGATGTATGTATTTCTCTTTTTGACATTATTAAATTACATGTTGGTTTATTAAATCGCCTATTCGTACTTTTATAATAATAATGATAATAATAATAATGTAATTTATTCTCACTATATCAAATACATCTCCCTTATTTATTATTATAAATAATTTAATGAATTCGTAAATATTTGTGAAGTTATTAACTTAATTATCCAAGGATAAAAAGTGTAAACCATAAAACTTAAAATGATAAACAAGATTTCATTAATTTATTTTATACATATTTATAAATATTGAAACATTTAATTAAATTTTAAATTAAGATTGTTTTATATCCTCTTCTATCTACTTATAATATAAGTTACACTTTCAAAATTCGTGTAATATGAGAACTTAGATAATAATTAAAGAAAGCTGTTGATGAACAATCGAATTTCAAGACTTTATCATGTTTGAATTTATAGGATAACAAGAGTATCACTATAAATACAAACAATGAATAATTGAAGAATTTATTGAGAATCATACCAATAATCACACCAAGAATCATACAGAAAATCAAAAATTCAAGGGAAATAATTTAAAAATACGAATGATTATTATTTAAAAAAAAAACATTTTAAATTATATTAGTTCCTTATATAAAAAATTTTTATAAAATGTTCAAAGATAAAAACGAATAAAAAATCTGTACATATATTTTTCTTTTTTTTTTAATTTTATTATCCCACTATTTACCCCATTATCTAAAATTCTTCAAATTTAGCTAAAATGTTTTTTCATTAGATAATTTCTTTCTAAACTAAATAAAAAATATATTCAACGACCCCATTTTCTTTTCCTTATAATTTTGTGTAACATTCATTAGCTATTGCCTCCACTACAGTAGCAAACTATTAATTACTAAAGGTTCGCTATACTATCCTAAATCGACCACGTTTTTTTGTAACTTCGTAGATTTTTATTTAATTCATTAATAGGTGTTATAAAATTACTCTGGGCGATAGCGATGAATAAAATGTATCTATGCGTATGTATATGCGTTTGGTCTTGACATTTTCTTTAACTGATTTGTAAAATATAAGTACACATTTTTTTCTGTTTTCTACAGCACCCTATTATATTAAATGTTCTATTAAAAACGTTAATTTGGAAAACTTGAAAAATTGAAAACTTGAAAACTTACACATGTAACATTTACAAAATAATATTTGTTTTATATAAACTTAAAATATAATGTTCCAGCTATTTGTGTTGTTTATATTTTATTTGTTTAATCTTCTTGATCATGTCTTTCCGATATTTCTAATCTCTTTATAACTTCCTTTTCTAAAAATTCATAAACAGATTCTCTACATAAACAGACAGTATCACTTATTTTTTCAATTATAAAATTTTTGTGTTCATTTAACACCAAAATTATTTGCATTGTTGGTTCATCACATTTAACCAACACGCCTCGTACAGCTGTCACCATTTTGTTCACTCAGTACTATCACACATATACATATCTGTCTCTCTATATATAAATATCTATATATATATATTCAAATCCTTTATTTTTAATATATATTTTATTTTTTTACATATTTTTTAAAAAGCCAATTTATTCACATTAATCATTAAGTTTTCAAATATTGACAACAAAAACATTCGACACTAAAATAAATTTGACAAAAACAATTTTCTTCCAAATTTTATTTTACTCAAACCAAAAATTACAGATGCTATCCATTGATTTGTTCCATCCGAAATATATATTTTATAAAAGATAATTCAAGTAAGCCATAAATTAGAAATTGTAATATACCTAAAATAAAAAACTTTTATGATTTAATAAAATTACAAAAAAAAAATTTACATTTTAAAAAAGAAAAAAAAAATTTTAAAAAGAAAACAAAAATTTTCTAAAAAAAAAAAAAAAAAAAAAATTAAAATTCACATATATATATATAAATAAAAACAAAAAGAGAATAGATAAAAAATATAATATATAATATAAATAAAAACTAATGTAAAACAACACATTGTTACCTAAAAGAAATAGAACAAATATAAACAAAACTGTGTAATTAAAAAGAAAAACATAGTGACTGTTAAAGGAGTAAACGAGTAACAGTGGTAATAACAAAACTTTGATTAGATTAAACTTTATAGAATAACACAATATATATATATTATAGTAATAATATATTATAGTAATAATAATAAAATATTTCACATAGGGAATATAATTTCGAGTTGCATAATTTTAGTTTAATCGATTTATATAACTAAAGGTTGACTTATAAAAATGAGGTAATAGAAATATATAGACTATCCATTTAGAAGTGGAAAGTAAACATTAGTATAACTAAAATGAATTTGAACAATGATATGAAAAAAGGGATCAATTAATATATCCCAAGTTATACAGAATATAATAAAGAATGTATATATTTCTTTTTCTGTAAAGTCACTATTTACATATACATTTATATTGAAGTGTGTATTTTTTTCTTTTTTTTTGTCGAAACTGTTTTTAATTTGTACACACTTTTGAAAATTTTAATATTCACAATAGTTTAAATTGTACAACTTTTTCAACAGGTTCTTTAAATCGAAGAATCCAACACTAGAACAAACGGGGGGTAATAAGTTACAACAGGAAAAAATGCATGTACGTGGAATTGTAGAAAGCTAGATGACAGAAGAGTTTGTAGTGTATTCGGAAAATATAATGTTTTAATTCAGTGCATCGAAAACATGATGTAAAAGCTGTTGGCATATGTTATTGAGATATAATATCAAATTTGATTTGTTTTCTGTTTATAGTATTGTTGTTAATGTTGCATTTTATTTTAATGATTTCCTGTTATTTTTTTTTTGTTTCAGAACAATTAGATAAGACGGTTGAAGGTATTGAAAAAAATATCGAGAAATATAATAAGGAACTTAGTGTAATAAAAAAGAAAATAGATGAAGAACAAAAGAAAAAAAAACCGAATCCCCAGGTTATTAATGCGTTGAGGAAAAAGGCGGAGATCATTATAAAACGGAAGAAAGTGTACGAAACGAATAAAGAAAACACGTTAGGAATTCAGTTTAATATTGATCAAGTAAAATTTGCCAACGACAATTTAAAGACACAAATAGACACTTGCAAAGTTTTAGAAGTATCAAGCAAAGAATTAAAAAAGAATATCAAAAAGATAAATATAAATAAAATAGAAAAACTACAAGATGATATATTTGATTATATGGAAGAAAGTAAAGAAATTACAGAAATTTTAGGAAATTCTTACGAAATACCAGTACATATGGATGAAACTGAAATTGACACAGAATTAGCTTTAGTAGAAGATAGTATACTTGATGAGGAACTCGTTACTGAAGAAGGAAATATAGCTGATGTAGTAGAACAAGAGAAAGATGAATTAACCAACGAGGATACTGAAACGGCTGTACAAAATAAAGAAAATGAAGTACTGTTGACAGAATCGGGAACTACCAATAATAATAATTATAAAGTAACTATAGGAAATAAAGAAACTAATATTGAAAATAAAGAAGCTGAAAAGAAAAAAACAACGGGAATCCACATGAAAATAAAATGACATATTTCTGATGAGAGAAAAACATGTCATATTTTTATTTCAAAGAAAAAATTGATGCATTTTTTTTTTTTTTTATTTCTTTTTAAGGAAAAAACACTTCTAGTTTTCATAGATGTTATATATATTGTTTTCACTTTTACATTTTTATGAATTCCAAAAAATTTGCAGTGCAGCATCTGGTCTTTTCTATTTGTTGAAGCTCTTTTCATTTTTTTTTTTGTTTAAATACATATTTTTTCATGTATACATTGAATACGTAAGTTTCAGTCTCATCAAATAAACGTGTAATTATCTGGCTTATAAAAAGTGCACATTTTTCTTTGTCTAATTGTTTCCATTGGTGATTTTTTTTGTATGATTAATAATGTAAAGCTATATTTTATGTGTTTAAAAAATATCACATCTTTTAAATACATGTGATAGTAATAAGTTTTTTTTTTTTTAATTTAAAACAAATATAAAGAAAAAAGATACAAATTTGACAAAACATAGAGAACTAAAATCTAATATAATATAAAAGAAGATAACTTGATAACTGTGATAATGATAGTGATTTAAAAATGATAAAACTATAAAAAAAAAAGGTTAAAAATTAGAGGGAACCCTGATGTTATTCTTTAAAAGATATTAAAATTATTACAAATCGGTAGATAATATAGAACATAAATATACATAATTCAATTAATTCTTAAACTTTTTTTTTTTTCTGTATTTGATGCATCACCATTTAAAAACATGTTAATAATCCTTGTGCATAATTTTGGAAGGTTTGTATTTACTATCTCTTTCTGGAGCACACATAAAAGGCCAGTAATCAATTACACATTTTTGAAAGACATCATTTATATATTTTTCTGCGTTGTTTTTGCATGGTTTCAAATGATATAAAGAAGAGTAGGTATTGTTATATATACATTTATTTTTTTCTGTGTTTTGAATTTGATCGCTTTTTAGATATTCAAAAACATTTTGATTTCCTTTAAAATGTTTACTATTAAAATAACCACATTGATTGCTCATATTATATGCTCTTATTTCGGTGCAGGCGATATGGTGACAATTATATACATCTATATTTGCACGAGCAAAATCAAAAGCGTGCATTAATTGATGTAATAAGATATATTTCAATTTATATACATTATTGACATTATTAACACAAATCCAAATAGTGTTATTTATTGGGTTGTATCCTGCCGAGTAATTTTTCTTTTTTTCTTGTACCATATCTGTTGAATTTTCTAAATATAATTGCCCTTCTTGAGAGCACGACACACATTTCATTCCTATGTTTCTTTTCTTTTGATTTATCGTTTGATTTATCATTTTGTTTTTCCATTCATTTTTTAATTCATTTTGTATTTCATTTTTTATTTCATTTTTTATTTCATTTTTTATTTCATTTTTTAAATTATTATTTAATTCCTTTTCTAATTCATTTTCTATTCCATTTTTTATTTCTTTTTTTGAATGATTGATCGTTTGATATGTCTCTGATTCATTTAATTGCTCAGTGGCACGTTTACTTATTGCGATGTCGTTTATTTTATGTTTTGGTGTAAATAAGTTTGCGATTTTTTCAGAAAGTGTTCTTTTCGGATGTTTATTATCAGGACAATTAATATATATAATATTTATTGGTCTTCTTAATGCAGAAAGAGAATCTAGTAATGTTTTTACTCGATAGTTATTTAATATTATGTACATAAAACATTGTATTTTTATCCGGTTAAAAAAAGTTATATCTTCATTAAAATGTGTGTTTGTTAAAAGAGATTTATTTTCTGTTTTGTTTAACATATTATCATTTTTCTGTTTTTTTTTCAAAGGCATTATTATTTCACTAGTGATATCATCGTCTTCATTATATATGTGTTTTCCTTTTTCATCGAATCCGTCTTCTATTTTCTTTTCTTTTTCTTCTTTTAGTTTCTTTTTGAAATTTTCAAAAAAAGTGTCATTATTTTTCATTAGGTTTTTAAAATTATCGTTTAAATTTAAATTTAATATATACAAGTCATTGTAAGCGGGCCATATACAAACATTTTTATATTTCAAAGAATACCTTATTAAAAATAACATATCATCGAAATTGTCCGATTTTTTCTTTTTTTTTAAACAATAATTTTGTATTTTCTGTTTGAAACAATTTATAGGCTCTTGTTCACAACATAATTTCAACTTATCTTTACAAAGTTCCTTTACTGCTTCTATTTTCTTTCGGATTTCTTCAATCATTGTAGTAATGATAAATACAATTCAACATTTGTAGTTTTGGCATAGAAATTGTTACATTCTTATTTTCTACTTCAGGTTATGTTCTATTATTAAACTTGTAAAGGATATTGCCTCATTTTTGACTGTACAAAAAAAAAAGAAAAAGAAAAAATGAAGAAAGAAAAAAGAGGAAAGAAAAAAAATGTAGAAAAATGCAAATTTACAAAACAAATATTGTAACGACAATAGAACTAATAGATTTATTAAAATAATATGTAAACAACAAAATCGGATGCTAGTATAATTAAATGATCTAAAGAAAAATATATAAAGAAATAATGTATCCGTTCTTAAAATTCAGTAATTGTCTCTCTCAATTTGTTTCATATAAAATATTTTCAAATTAGAAAAGATGTCTTTCATATGTATATGCTATGTACATATATATACGTACATATAATATATATATTACATTTCTATTCTTTAAAAAATTCGACATAACAAATGTTTCTAAGAAAATAAAAATTGTCTTTTTATCACTGTTCTTTGTGACTCCTTGTAAAATTAAGATGCACCATTATTCAGAATTGTTCAATGAGTTGTAACTTTAAAAACTTGTTTTATTTTTAACAATGAAACATATGGATGATATAATAAGAAAAAACAGAAAAAAAAATAAAAAACGCATTAAAAAACAATACTTTTGGGATGCATCATATTTTTTGTTGCTTTTTATGGTAACAACTTTGTTTTTAAGATTTTTAACCTTAAGAAAATTTGTTATTTCTTTTTTTTTCTTGTAAAAATATATGCATTTGTATAAATCGCTGCTTTATAAAACATTCATTTTTATTATGCATCTAAAATTAGTGAGGGGATATTTAGTTCAACAAAAGTAACAACCAAAGTAACAAAAATAACAACAGAATAGTCGCTACTGCATACACCAGCATAAATGAAATACTCATAAAAAAAACACAAATTTTATATTATGTTTTCCATTTTTCCATTTTTTTATTTGTTTTACCTTTTTTTTTTTTGATTGTTTCTTTTTCTCTTCAATTCACTACATTTCATTTCATTTTAATTTACTGATTTCAACTTTTTTATGTTGTCTGCATTTTCTTAGCGGAAATATTCTCAAAATTAACAAATATAAATAGACAATGTTTTTGTAATATAATGAGAAGATAGCATCTTGTTAAAAAAGTAAATATTAAAGCACGGAATCCTTTGATAAACTTGAAAAAGTAAAAGAAAATAAAAAAAAAAAAAAAAAATAACTGATATATATTTTATAAGATGTTAAAGTAGATATAAACAAAACCAGAAACTTGTACATTTTTAATAAAAGAAAATATATGTATATATATATAATATATATGCGTGATTATATATGATAAAAAATAGAATAAAGTAGAATTGTTCTAAAAAAAAAAAAAAACTTAATTTCAATATTCTACAACATTTATTTTACAGTATTTACATTTTTCTAAATTATATTACAATAAATAGGATAATTCTTAACAAACTCTTCTATCTATATATTTATTTATTTATTCATTTATTTTATTTTTTGTGCAGAATTCTATACTTTTTCATTTTTATGTTTCCATATTTGAACACCCATGTTTATATAAAATAAAATGACTGATCATAAAGTAGTAATGTTTTTCTTATGTTAGTGTTGTTTTTTTTTTTATTTTACAACACAAAAGAAAAACATATCCGTTTGTTTTATCTTTTCTTTTTTCGATACAACCAACATCTCTTTCACTAGGTAATATCATTAAGAACGCACGAAGATGATATACTTAGAAAAATAATATAGTAACAAAAATAAGAGGGCACCTACAAATAAGACGTTTTTGCAACTTTTTTTTTTGAATACATAAAAAGTAAAATTCTCTAAAGTGTCAAATAATTCAATCTATATAAAAAAANATAAATATATATTATTATTTATTTATTTATTT
>LSRZ01000150.1:0-29634 GCA_001625125.1 Haemoproteus tartakovskyi | reverse complement strand
GTAAAGAAACATTTTAATATGTATATTATCTATTTCTACCTACACATATACATATGAATTTACATTTATAACAATATCCATATTTTGATTTTCACTTTTTTAATATATATTCCAAAATTACTTTCATTTTAGGATTCTATTTTTATTTGAATATAGGTTAACTTATTTTTGCTTTACTTGATTTTTATATATTTTAATATTTTATCGTAATTCCTTTTTTTTGTTTGTGTTGATTTTGTTTTCTTCTTCGTTTCAGCTTCCTTTCCATTTCCTTTATCTGTATTTTGAAATATGTCTTTTTTTTTCTTTATCTTTATCTTTATCTTTATCTTTATCTATATATATCTATATCTATAACTATATATATCTATAACTATCTATATCTATAACTATTTATATCTATATCTATATCTATAACTATTTATATCTATAACTATATCTATATTTTTAACTCTTTTTCATTTTCTTTCTCTTTCTCTACTTCTGTCTTTGTTTTCGTTTTTGTTTCCATTTCCTTCATTGTTTCCTTCTCATTTTCCACCTCCGTTTCCATTTTTGTATGTTTTGTAGTTTCTTTTACAGTTTGTTTCTGTTCTGTTAAAGAATAAAGAATATCACTAAGGTAGTTTTGTTGTTCATTTTCTGTACGACATTTTCTCCATTTCCAAAAATGAATTCTACTAGTTTTAAATCCAAGTTGTTTATAATAATCATGTTTCAGTTGAAACGAAGTATGTCTTACAATTGTATCAATATCGATAATAATTTTTTTGGATTGATCCACAAAATCTACAGAATAATACTCAATTACTTGAAGTGGTTCAAATTGTAAATAAAACTTTTCAGATACTGTATTTAACACTTTCTGAATTTCATGAAATGTTTTTAATGCTTGTACTTTTTCATGATCAATACGAACAAAATCATTAAATGCATTTAACCAAGAAGAATTGATATTATCTGTATTATATTGGATTGTGTTATTTGAAGCTAAATAATAAATAGGTTCTCTTATTTTTGCAACAAGTGTTAAAGATTTAGGAACATTTCTTTTAAACAAAATATCATCAATTAAAAAAAGTAATTTTTCTTTTTCTATATATTTTAAATAATAAGTAGATGCATGAATAAAATCTATTAAAGTAGAAGTTTTAGCCGTCTGAAAATGAGAATAATTAATATGTTCAAATAATTTTGTTATTTTCTTTTCATCATTTATTTCATTCATATAAAAAGTAAATAAAAGTTCTGATAAAGAAGCATTATTACAATGTTCCAAATGTTCTTCTACATTTTTATAAATAATATCCACATGATTATTTGTAGTAAATTTTAATTTTGTCAAATTATATATTATGTTAATTAAAGCAGTATAATGAAAATGTGATATATTATCAAACACTAAATTACATAAACGTCGTATTAAAAAACCTCTTGGAATGCCAGCCATGGAAAGAGTTTTTAAAGCTAGACTAACATCTTTAGTAGTAAATCGATCTATTTCTTCACACATCTTTTCAACAATCAAATTAGTTAATTCTAAATCTAAATTTTGAGATAATCGCATACTTTCTAATAATTGTGTTAATAATGTTGGAGTATAAGCATCAATATTTGACACCGTTTCTTTTTTTATATGTTCAAAAAAATATTCATTCATATTATTACATAAACTTAAAGCATAACAAATACCAACTAAATCACGAGGATTGACATTTCCTTTCTTCATTATATTTTCACTTATTTTTGTTAATACTTTTTTTATTTCTTCATTATTAATTGACAAACTGGCCAAACGTAAAGCAAAATTACATAAATATCGGGTGTTCATAATATTTAATCGATTTTCTACTTCTTCTAAAATATTTATAAATTTTTCATGTTCTACTAATTGTCTTTTCTCATCTGCTCTTTTTTTGCTTAAACTTTTTATCAAGTTATATAATTTGTCAATATTCATATGTTTATTCTCTTCAAAGTATTTTAGTATTTCTTCATTGTTCATCATCTCATTTACAGTTTCATTTCTTCTTTCCAAAATAGGTACATTACTATTTTGACGAACAACTCCTTGAAATATACAAAACTTATCTCTCTTGTTCTTTATAGTCAATTCTCTTCTACTACTATTTAATACTCCCACTCCTGATATAACTCCTAAACCCACATCTACATTTATTCCCATTTCTTTTCCTTTACTTATTCCTTTTGCTAATCCTACATCCATTCCTTGTGCAACGCCACCAATACATCTTCTCGTCTCAAATAAATTACACTTTTTGACAATGCTTTTAAGATTTCTCATTATCCCCAAAATATGAATATATACACATATATACGTTTATACGTTCTTACATAAATACTTGTACAAAAAAGAAAAAAAGAAAAAAAAGGGAGACACGGATTATGAAATTAGTTAAATCCAAATTGAACATGTAGAGAACTTCAATGGAAAAAAATAAAATAAAATAATAAAAATTTTCATCTGAAATTTACTTTTCATTTATTAAAATATCCACTAAACGTGATTCCAAAGAAGTTTCTTTATACTAACAAAAAGAAGAAGAAGAAGAAAAAAAAAAAAATGAAAAATTGAACTTTCCTTATTTGTTCATTTTGTGTTACAACAAAAATATAAAGACTTGTGTATATATTTTATTTCATGCAACGCTTTAAAAGTTTCAGATAGTCCAAATAAAAAAGTAATCATTTTATTTTTCTCCTTCTTTATTTATTAATTAAGTTTTTTTTTTTTTATTTCTTCACATTATATAGATATAAATAGTTCAAATGTTTATTAAGAAGTTTTTTACAATGTTCTTTTAAATGGTTCACAATGAGTAAATTATTTATATAAAAGAAAAAATACAGATGAAATTATATATATGAAAAAGTGAAATGAATACATGAAAGGTATTTTATAACAGTTAATTAGTTCTTCATGTATTAATTAAATGTTATGTGCATATATTTGTTCATTTGTTTTGTTCTTATTGTAAATATAAAGGGTTGTTTTTATTTTAAACAGTTTGCATAGAAGATTTTACACAATTTTATAATGTTTCTATGTTATATACATAAGTTGTTTATTCTTAATATTTTTCTTTGTTATCAATTATTAATGTTTTATATTATATTGTATTATAATATGGTAGTAGTACCTGTTCATCTTATGTGTTTACATAATTGATGTTACATTTTATTTTATTTAGTTTCTTATATATATTTATATATCAGTGTAAACATAACACCATACTCACTTTATCGTTGAAATGTCTACAAATTAATGTTAATCTTTAAATGTATATGTATATGTATATAATAAATATTGTAAATGTATTAGTCGATGAATATTAATCGGTAGTAGATAGCCAAGAGACAAACTTTTATACATTCTTTTTGTTTGTAATTTTTATTTTTTTATATTTTTTAAATTTTATTTCATTAAGTTTAATGAATTTCGATTTACTGAATTTTATTTGATATAAATTTTAATTTACATTTATTTTAAGTGGGTAGACAAAGCAGGGTAAGGTAAAGAAGGTAAAAATATACATTTCGAAGTTGTAACGGTAGTTCATATATAACTATAATATGATAAAAACTAAAAACATGTTCTTTATGAGGTTCTTTTACATCAAGTGTTGATAACAAGGTTTGGATTTTTTGTCTGTTGTATTTATAAAGATAATACAAAAGAAGGTGTTAAGAATAAAAAAAAAAAAAAATGATAAAAGAGAATGTGATATTTAAAAAGTAATAAATTAGGGATAATTACATAGTTAATTATATATCTATAAATAAATATAAGTATATATACATATAGTGGTAGTATTTTGAATACTTCTAAGACTTATCATGATTTGTGTTCTCTAAGAATATGTCTACGTAAATGTTTACTAACGTGTATTCGGAAATTTATCTGATAAATAAAAATATTTAAATGATCAGTTTAAAATATATTTTTGTTTCAATTTTTTAAATTGAAAGCAAAATGGAAAATATAAATTATATGGAAATGTATAAATTATAAAAGAGAAAGAAAAAAAAAAAAAAAAAACGTAACTAAGGGGAAATCGATATTAAACAACATAAGATTAATTATATTCCTTTAAATTAAATTAAAAACCCAACAATAATATTCAATTATTTAACATGGAACATAATGTAAGACAACAAAGAATATATAGTAGAAAAACTAAATTTAAAATAAAGAAAAGGGAAAAGGAAAATTGAAACAAAATACTAATAATTTCATGAAAACAAAATAAATAAATAAATACATATAACAAAAACACAAAGAAGTTATTTCAGTAACTCCATTCTATTTCCCCTCTCCCAAATTAAAAAAAAAAAAAAAAAACTGTATTTATTTTCTTATTCCATTGCTCCCCCCCTTTCAATCTTTTTTTTTTTTTTTATAAATAAATAGATAATTGATAATTTATTTTGTTCATTGCCAATTAAATATTTGCCAATTAAATGAATGTGTTACCTTTTAAAATTATATACTATTATTTTTATTTTTATTTTTTTTTTATATCATGTTTGTTTCATATCCTATAAATATGGATTTATAATTATAAATAAAAAAATTTACTTTATTTATACAAATTAAAACTTATACAAATCAGAAACTCGTGTAGATAAATTTCCTTTATCTAATACATGTTGATACTGTTCAGGTATAGTAACCTCGGTCCAATCATCTTGAGGTGTATTTCCTTCAACGTGTACATTCATTTCAGCAGATAATGCTGTTGTAAATTCCGTTAGTTCATTTTGTTTTGATAAATATACTTCAACACCAATACATTTATCAATGGTTATACTAGAACATTTGCCAGTAACCTGTATTTTTATTTTTTTACAATCAATAATCTCAATGGCTGATATCAAATTTTTCAAAAGAATATTACATTTAGTACAGTTTTGTATCTGCATAGATTTAAATTTCTCTGCATCAATTATAAAAGTACTGTTTTCACAATTAAAAATGCTTACTGTATTTGTTACTTGGACTTTATCCAATCGAACTTCAGAAGCACCCGCATAGTTTGAAACGGACCATTGTTCATCCACATGTTCCAACTTTCCTTGTTTCGAAGAAGAAGAAGAAACCATTGTTTGAGGCGTAGAAGTAGATGTTCTGTTTCCTTTAGTAGCTTCAGTTCCAGCTGTTTTTGTTGGTATCGAGCAATTTGTTGAAGGTATTCTATTTCGTTCTATGTCTCTCTTTATATCGAAATTAATCCTTCTGGGCATTCCACTATCAATTTCCATCGGATTTGTTTTGATGGAATTTTTGCTTGGAGTTTTGCTAGAAGCTCTCCTCGTTTTATCGGAAACTCTGCTTGGAGTTTTATTTTGATTTGGGTCAGGAAGTTTGTTAGAAACTCTGCTTTGGTTTTGGTCAGGAGTTTTATTTGGAGTTTTATTTGGAGTTTTGTTAGGAGTTTTGTTTGGAGTTTTATTTGGAGTTTTGTTTGGAGTTTTGTTTGGAGTTTTATTTGGAGTTTTGTTCGGAGTTTTCTTAGGAGTTTTGTTTGGAGTTTTGTTTGGAGTTTTGCTACGGTTTCGATTAGCAGTTTTCTTAGGAGTCTTGTTAGGAGTCTTGTTAGGAGTCTTGCTACGGTTTCGATTAGGGGTTTTACTACAATTTTTTTTTTGTTTTATTTCTTTTTTATTATTCTTTGTTTTCGTTTTCAATTCTTCAGTCTTCTTTTCTTTTGATTTTTTGTTGTCTATTGCTTTTTTTTTTGTACTATGGGAGTTTTCGTTACCTTCGGAATTTTTCTCAACTGGATTTTTCTGTTTTGATAAATTATTAGGAGCCACCACTGGGTTAGCACAAAACGAACAAATTGTCATTAAAAGAAATTTATGAAACAAACAAAGTTTGTGGACAATTTATATATGCATAATTATATATATTTACATATACATATATAAATGTATAAATCGAAACATGTGGACAGAACTGTACATTTAATCACATATGTACACTATATAAAAATCATCGTACACATACAGACACAAACATTTATCATAAGAGCTAAAATTTGCATTAAACAAATCGATAACAAACAAACAAAAAAAACAAACATAGAAATCAAAAAAATAAAAAAAACATATCACCAAATGTCTTTGACAAAATACAAAATGATCATCATCATATATATATATGTTTATATATTAATGTGTGTATATTAAATGGTTCTACTCCAAAATGCCACATGACAATATAATTGGTTATAAAGAAATTGTTTCATTAAACAAATAAAAAAACAAAAAAAAACAAAAAAAAGGACACAAATAAATGGTTAAAAATTAGAAAAGATTTTGACAATAAAGTTTAATTGACAAAAATAATAATTAAAAAAATATATAAAGATGTTTAAAAAAAAAAAAGAAAAAAAAAGAATCCATTTAATTTTGTCTAAAGCATATGCTTGTTATTTTTAGAGAGTCACAAAAAAAAAAACAGTAAACAAAAATAAAGTCGTTGGTAATAAAAGTTAAAACGGTTAAGAGAAAAAAAAAAAAAAAATAGGTGCTATTTATAGAAAAAAAAAAAAAAAATAATAATAATAATAAAAAAAATTGAAATTACATCGGCAGAAATAGATCAACACCAATTCTCTAAATTATGTATCTTTCTAGAAAAAATAATTCCATTCTATTTCATTTCTTCTTCCTGAAAAAAATTTAACACAACAAAAAAAAATAGAACATCATAAAACTATATAAAAAAAATTATATTGTAACAGGAAAAAAGCTTATTTGTCTTTATAACAATAGTTGTTAAAATACAACATAAAAAAAAAAATAAAAATAAAGGGAGAAAAAAAACCTCTTCTATTGGATCTAATACACATTAGTTTCTAAAATATTAGATCAAGAACTTTTTAAGATGCATGCTTTGATTTTAATTACTTTTTTTTTTATTATTGGATCCCATTAATCATGAATATAAGTCGTGAAATAGTAAATCGAGGAGCATGACTAATAAAAAAAAGAAGTGATGAAATAAAAAAACACACAATATATAAGAAACTCTTTCTTTTCTTTTCTTTTCCGAAACAAAATTACATAACTTCATTATTGATCAGAACTGATTGTTCTGATAATTCTATTTATTTCACAAAAGTGTGAAATAACTTCATAGGAATTATGAAACAGATCATGTCGCTTGAATAAGCGGTTGTTCTTTTGTTGTTTGGTTCTATAAATTAACCATATTTAGAAACTATTGCATTTATTATTTATAAAAGTGTATATTATAGAGAAAAAATATATCTTATTCGTATTTCAAAAAAAAAAAGAACAGATGTATTCATTTCTATTATGTACATTATTTTGTGTTTGATAAAAACATATAGGAAAAACACAAAACCACTACTTTTATAGTTTTTCTAAAATTGTAATCATAATCTTTATTTTGTATTAAAAAATTTAATTATAGAAAAAGAGGTATGTAAAAGGAAAAAAAAAAAAAAAAAAGAATTAATTAATTAATTTCTTACATTTATTATATTACATTTGTGATATCACATTTTTTTATATTCCATTTATTTTATTCCATTTATTATATTCCATTTATTATATAAACAAATGGAAAAATAATATAGTGGGTTTTTGTTATGTTGTTCCTTTTTTTTTCCTTTTAGAAGTAGAAATGAAATAACTAGGAAGTTTGTAAATAATTTCCATGTCGATTAGATATATAATGTGTTGCTGATGATTTTTCTAATATCTTTCTTTGAGGAGGCGAAAATTTTAAATTCTCTATATATAAGTAAACTCCAATAATACATATTAACAAAAAAATAATTAGAAGTAGAAAACACACCCATACTAGACGAGAATAGTACAAAGTTGCCATACCCATAGTTGGATTATCTTCATCTGAAAATTC
Organism: Haemoproteus tartakovskyi; assembly: GCA_001625125.1. Classification (NCBI taxonomy): domain Eukaryota; phylum Apicomplexa; class Aconoidasida; order Haemosporida; family Haemoproteidae; genus Haemoproteus; species Haemoproteus tartakovskyi. The sequence goes on along the minus strand of LSRZ01000150.1, from coordinate 21,716 downwards.
AAAAAAATAAAAAAATAAAAAAATAAATACAAATATAACACTTTCTAATATATTTTATAAATCGAAAAATAACACTATTCTTTTAACGATAGACTTATTATTATTATTATTATTATTATAAATATATTTTATATAAATATTTTTTTTATCAAAAACAAATAAACATAATTGTATACATATACAAATATACAATTGTAATTCAACAGATGATCAATTTTGTAAATTGACAAAAGAAGAAATAATAGTTTCTTTTTTTTTGTTTTTATTTCTTATATTTTCTTTTACTTCGAAAAAACAGGGAAGGATCATATACGGTTTTTGAGTGAAGCTGTAAGAAATTTTTTTCGAAACCATTGTTTTGAACATCGACTTTTCTTTTCTTTCGGAGGTGTAATTTCTGCATCCTTTCAGAATTCTTTAAATTGGTCAATTGGGACCCATTGGGAATTCGTACTTTCTTATAAATCACATTGTTCTTTTTTGCACGGTTTGCTGATTTATAAGGATGTTTCGAATACTTTCTATCCCTTTCATCTTCTGTTAGGGATTTTTCAAAATGAGACTTAGCAGTACATACTTCAATCAATAACCAAATCGAGACGAATAATATTAGGATTTTCATTGTATTTAACTTGTTTTGTTGAAAGAGGAAAAAATAAACATAGTGGCATTTCTAGGGATTAATATTTCTTTAGTAATATATTTTATCTATTTTACATTTATATTTTGTCATTTTTTCCATGTCTCTGTACTTTTCTAGATTTGTCCTAACAAATGGTGCAATAGGTGTCGAATTTGTGTTTCCAAAAAATTTAGAAAAATAATGTAATGGAAAATACGAAGCATTTTAAAAAATCTAACAATTGTATTAATATACCACTTTTTTTTTTGGAGGAAAGGAGAGGAAAAATTAAAACTAATACCAACACAATTATATATATGTTGATATTATAACTTATTACCTTCTATGTTAAGGCACCACATAGATTTTTTTTTTTTTTTTTTGTTGTAACTCTTTTCCATTATAAAATTCATAATTTATGATTTTTCTGTTTCAGTTTTAATTTCATTTTCAGTTTCGATTTTCAAAAAATAAGTATAATACCTTTCCTTCTTTTATGCCAAGATTCTACCTCTAACCTAACCAACATTTCTTCTATTTTCTGCATAATATTAGTAACCATTTTTCTTAAATAACGACTTCCAAAAGTAAAAAATGTGAACTATATCAATGCATATATTTGCATATAAATTTTTTTAAAAAAAAATGTTCAAACTGATTAACATTTATGCATAGATACGCAGTGCCAAAAAAAATAAATCACACTAGAACAAACGAAAAAGAAATCATCATATTCATTTAAATAAGCAATAACAAAAAAAAAATAAAAATAAAGTAATAATAATAAAAATAATAATAATAATAATAATAATAATAATAATAGTATTACTAATAATACATGAATAACATAAACATCGATCTACACATATACTAATATATTAATATTAAATATGTACTGATAGGAATGTGTTAAATAAGTTTATATATATTGGAAACAGTTTAAAATGGATATATTATAAAAAAAAATAAATTAAAGAACACATAAACATCTCGTATCTTTCATCCATAAGAACTTTTTCTCTTTTCTTGATAATGCATATTATACTAAAAAATATAAAAAGAAAAAATAGAATAGAATAAAATACAATAAAATAGAATAAAATAAAATAGAATAGAAAAATTAAGTATAAATGTTGAAGATTGGGTTTATAATGTTATTGTTAAAATACAACTCGATCATTTGGATTTATCCAATTCATAATTTTTACGTTAGCTGAATTGTGTACTGTTACATCAACATCTACACGTTTTGGTACAGGATCTCTTCTACCAGGTAAAGGAAAAGCAGATAATGATTCTACCTGTATAATTTGTCTATTTATATGATCATATGTATTTTTAGGACCCATAAATTCCTCTTCTTCATCTAGATGTGTATTTTCAAAATCTCCAAATTGTTTGTACCCAATTTTTTGTGAATATATTAATTCTTTTATTTTTAAAATTGCTTCTTTTTTAGTAATTCGTTTTGTTCTATCATCACATAATTCATTTTCACGTAAGAATCTTTTTACACTCTCTTCTTTATATATGTTCATAATAGTTTTTTCAGAAAAATAGTATCTTTCACTTAATCTTTTAAAACTAAAACGATGTGGATCAAATGAATGTAAAAAATAAATATATTCTCTTAATAAAGGATCAATTTTTTTATGTTCCGGTAATTTAATGGGAAAAATACGATTCAAAAATTTTTTAAAACCTGTATCATTCCAGTATCTATAATTATCAAACGTTGATAATGTTGGATTTCGAAATCCACAAAAATCAGTATAGTGTAAAGAATCACTTACATCTCTACTATATTCTTCTTTTATTTTTTTCTGAGACATATTTTCGTTTCCACTACTCCCCCTTTCTGGTATTACTACTTTAAATTTGTATGGAATATTATAAGCATAATTTACTGATGAAGAACTACGTTTCTTTTCATTCCACATACTACTTTTGTTTTCTTCCCACTCCTGTTTTCTTTTTTTCGATAACTTATCACTCTTCCATTCTTCGCTCCAACTTTCATTGTTTCTTGTTGGCTGAATGTAAGTAGGAAATTCATCTTTTTCTTTTAATGGAGGGTCAAACGTGTTTTCTTTTATTTCTTGAGTATGTCGTTCTCTACTCTCTTCAAAATCCCAACGCAATTCTGTGTCATTACCATCACTGGCACGCGTGGTACCCCCATTTGTCCTCGTCTTCTTCCAACCCCTTCTTTTGTTAGCATTAAAAAAACGTTTGCATAATCTTATCAACATAAATTGAGAGTTAAGAGAAATGGTTGAGAGTTAAGAGAAATGGTTGAGAGTTAAGAGAAATGGTTGAGAGTTAAGAGAAATGGTTAAGAGTTAAGAGAAATGGTTAAGAGTTAAGAGAAATGGATTAATAAGGAAAGTGAATGATAAAGGAATTCAAAGAAGTTCTAACTGTAACTGTATTGGTGACTGTGAATCAAATTATGGAACAAAACAAAACATGCTATTAAAGCAACACAAACTTAGTCACATATCTAAAAGGAAAAAAAAAAAAAAATGATATATGAATTCGGCAAAATGTTTATACAAATAATGCTATATTCATAAATAAGTATACTACATTTATACCTTAAGTGTATATATATGTATATATATATATATAATATATACACAATAATTATATAAAAGTAAATTAACGTCTGAACAAATCATTTAAAGGTGATATCAATGAGCAAAAGAAATAAAAAAAAAAAAATAAAATAAAGTCGTTCACACATTTCAGGAAAGCAGAATGTGTTTGTCACTTTTTTATTTTCATTATATTAAAAACATTAAAAAGAGAAACTGTAGTCAGAAACTAAGAAATGTAATTTCTTCACAACTGAATATTAAAAAAAAAAGTGATGACAGAATGAACATGTTCATTATTATAATCCTCTATTGACATTACTACACATGTAGTCTTTTCAAAACGAAGAAACAAACAGACACATACTCTACGTGTTCATTATTATTTCTTTTAACAGTTCCTTTTTGTTTTTATAGTATGATATAGATCCCAATGAAAATAACCAAATTCCAATTTCTCATTTTTAAAAAATAATAAAAGGTATTTTAAAAACAGATTTATAAGCAACATCTAACATTTTAACATCAGTTTTTGCAAATTTGAACAAAAAGAGAAAGAGAAAACATAAAAAAAACAAAAAGGCACAAAACTGACTTCTATGGAATATAATATAATAGAATAGATTCTTTCTTTAAAAAAAAAAAAAAATGGAAGGAATAATATTGGACTTCCTGATTGATTTTTACAATTATGCCTATGTATGTATTGTTGTTTATGAATCTATGTAGAACAAAAATGTAAATAAGTGAATTCCAACAAAAAAATGAAACATTCAATCTAAAATCATTCAATCTCCCAATATGCAATCAAAATATAAGTCAAGCACATTGACAAACAAACAAATAAACAAACAAACAAATAAACAAACAAACAAATAAACAAACAAACAAATAAACAAACAAACAAATAAACAAACAAACAAATAAACAAACAAACAAACAAAATAAATATTAAAAACTTATGACCGTAACTCATGAAACACATGAAAAACGTTTTAACAAAGAATATCACACAAAAAAATACATATTAAAAACGTATAACCGTATCTCATGAAACATATGAAAAAAGTTTCAACAAAGAATATATTAGTGGTACATAATTTAGTCACTTTGCCAAGCAGAATCCGATACAGATATTTCGCTAGGAACATTTTCATATTCATATGAAATAGAATAATTTGAATAACTGGATGATGTTTCCAATTTTTGATTTTGTTTGTCGATCAAATCGTTAGTACTTAGAATAGATATATTTTCATTATAATATACATTTTCCGATTTCATCATATCTGTAATTGTTCTTTTCTTTTTGTTTTCTTCTCTTTTGTATTCTAATGTTTGTTTCTCTACACTTTGTTTTTCTTTTTGTTCTTTGTCTTCTTCTTCATCACTTTCACTTTCACTTTCACTTTCTCCTTCACATTCAGTTTCACTATCTACTGTTTTTTCTCCCTTTATATTTACATTATTAGAATCTATGGATAGATAAGGTTCTCCTGAAAGAGACAACGACCTGAGTACTTTTTGAAACGTTTTCTTTTTAATTATAAAAGCTTTATAAAAATGGGCCAGTACATATTTTGCTAATATTTTATTCCCATGAAATATTCTAGGTTCTTTTAAAAAGGTCAAACATACATTTATATGCTGTTTAAAATAAAAAGAATTAAACTTTTTTAAGAATTTGACAAAATGCCTATTCATAACAAATGGGAGAGGCACCGAATAATACAAGTCACATATTCCTTTTTCTTTTTTTTTTTCTTGCTTATTTTTATCTGCAGCATTATTGCTATTTTTTTTCTTATCCACATGTTTGTTGCATATTAAAAAATCCCATATATACTGAACATAATGTCGATAAATAAAATTCGCATTAAAATTGATACAACAAATGTAAAAATCTAATTCTGTATCATCACAAGAAGGAGGGAGAAAAAACTGAACCTTTTCAAAAGCACAAAATAATATATAAATTAAACCAGCTGAAAAAAATGTTAATATGCTACTTAACCGTATAATCAAAATTCCTTGTTTCTTCAAATAATTCAAAGCAATAATTAAAGAAGCTACAAATACATTCTTCCCCATTATCTCTTTTTGCAATATATGAACATAATTCGACAAATGATCATTTAAATCAATATAAATAAATGAACACATATTTTTATGTTTAAACTTATTTATCAACAATTCACTAAAATGTTTGTACGGTTTTCCTATTTCATATAATTCTTCTATATTAGCAAAAAACATTCTGTTATGTTCCATCTGTAAAAAAGGCATACTAGATTGCGAGTTCGGTAAAGATGAGGACTCAGTTGTTAATGGCCTTTTCTTTGGCAACGATTTCGTTATAATTGTCGATTCCTTTTTGGAAACTAATGTAACGTGAATTCCTTTTTCAAATTTTGAAAGAAAATTGTATAGATCTGGTTCTGTGCTTATCACTACGAAATTTTCAAGAATTCCTGAATCATTAAAAATATCTACATTTATACAATTTCTTAAAACAAAAAGAAGCCCAATACTAGCTACATTCAGCTCATACTTTATATAAGATGTATGTATAGGCTGATACTCTTTTAACAACTGTTTTATACTGTTCACGTGCATATAACATTTATTATGATATAAATAATTGCGACATTTTAAAATTTCTGTATATAAGTTTTTTTTTAAATAAAATGATTTTTCAAAAGTAGAAATGTTTTTACGTAAAACTGAATGAAACCAAGGTTTATTTGAAAAATATCGTTGACGCTGTAGTAAATTTATAAAACGTTCTTCTTGTTGTATATAAACAGCATTTTTCTTTGAAAATGTAAATACTCTCTTTTCTAAAATGCTTGTATCGATTTGGAAAAACAAATCCTTTCCTTTACACTTCATTTCCTGTGTATTCAAAACACAATTGGGTTTTACAATTGGGTGTTCCTTCTCTCTTCTGTATTTTATCCTTTTTAGTAACCGTATAACATCCGCCGTATATCTTTTCCAATGAATTTCTGAATCTACACACATTTCCACTGAATCACTAAAAACTGCTTTTATATCTTCGATTCTGAACATTTCTTTTTTTATAAATGCACTCTTTTTGGTGTTATAAGTAGTTTCACAGTAACTACTATTATCGGATTCTTCCGTATTTATGTTGAATCCAGAAGTTCCTGTTTCATTCAATGCACCCTTCTCACTTTCATTTTCATTGCCACTGTTATACATGTCTAATAAATAATTTCGATTTACCAATTCGTTATCTTCATATATCTCTACGACCCTGTGTAACAATTTGTCTTTTCTTTCCAGTTCGGCAATCTTGTTGTTTTCAAAAAATTGGGAAATGTAATAATTTTTTGTATTTTCTATTTTTGCTCTGTTTAAATTTATATTAGAAATGTTAACACAATTCTTTAAATGATATATTAAATAATCGATAAAATATTTTATACAATTTTTATATTCTTGAAAAAATAAGTTTCTTATCCATCTTTGGGGAATAACGCTTCGATTTGTATAATGCCTTGAAATAGTCGACGAACTATTTTTTTTGTTGTCTTTGTGAGATGAAAAATCTAATACCAATTGCATTTCTCGTAATGCCTCTTTAATCCAACCAGTCAAAGTTGAAAGAAAGATTGAAGAAATTCCATTAAATTCCGATCCAATTAAAAAAACCACATTTTTCGTATAGCAGCACGACGGTCTGTATATTTCTAATTTTTTAAAACAAATTGACAAAATAGAAAAAATCGACAAAAACATATTATCGAAAAATATCTTCGTTTTGATAATAAAGAAACCACCCACATCTAACATCCCTAAACCGCATATTATATGACTTAAACACAACAACTCATCCATTATAGAATAATTTATATAGTCGCTACTACCATGAATACTCTTCCTATCATTATTAATACCATCGCTTGAATAAATGCCATTACATCCTGTTTGTTTCTTTTCAAATTTATAATAATCACTTACACTTCTTTTAATACTATTTGCCGTTATCAACTGAAACAATTTTATTTTATTTTTTTCTCTCACAGTTCTATTCCACACATAATCAATATTTTCCGGATGCGAAAATATATGCCCACTATTGTCTAACCCACTGATCCATTTCCCGTTTTCTTGTACATGTAAATTATAATACAATGGAAGAAAAGTTCTTCTCTTTTCTTCTTGCCCTTTATTCAATATATCCTGAATTTTCTCCATGTTCTCATCCTTTGGATTTTCTTTTACATCTTCAGGGATATCTAAAATATTGTTCGTTTGTTTTACTTTATTTTCATGTTCATGTTCATTTTCTTCGTCTCCTTCTCTGCCCCCCACTTCGTCACCTTTTGTATCGTCTTTGTCATTTGAATGATGTGTCTTCTCACACGTCACAGTCGCATCCTTATTATAAAGATTGAACCTTCTTGTCTCATATTCTTGAAATGGATTTTCACTCATTCCCATCCAACCATGATTTATGCTATTCATACCATTTACTTTTAAGTAATAGTTCAAACAACTCAGAAAATTCGCCTCTTCATCAAAATGGAAGCTGTTCAGTATATAACATTTTTCCCCTTTCGCTCCATTGCCTCGCCTTTTCTGAACCTCTACAAATCGTTCTATTATGTTTCGATCTTTTAATAACTCATAAAAATAAAACCAATCTTCATTTTCTATTTCATCATTTATTTTATATTTTTTTACAAAACGAACCAAATCTTTGTCATATTCAAAACGACTTATAACATCTGAATACCTGTCTGCAATCTTTTCACAAATTTCGTCATAGCTTTTTCTAAGCGTTTCCAAATCAACTAGTTCTTTTATCTTGTCGCTGATATGGAAAGGGGGTGGGGGAAACAGAGTAAAGAAAAATATTCATATACTTTGTTTTCTTCTTTTTATTTATTTTGGTTTTTCTTTTTTTTGTTTTTTCGTTTTTTCGTTTTCTTTGATATTTCTATGTTCCCTTTTCCCGATTCCGTTTTTTTTTTTTTTTTTTAGGAGAGGGGGACGGACACATTTTTACTTACCTTCCTATTTCCTTACGGATGGTATCACATTTACAAATTCGTTTTCTACTTGTGCAATAGTAGCAAGGGGTTTCTGAGTTTCTGATCTCATTTCCAATAAATATATCATTTAAATTCGTTTTAAAAATGAAATTATTATTCATTTTAATGCACCCTTCATACTACTCTCACGAAAGGGCTAGCGATCTTATTATTTCAAAATCGAGTAGAATACACATAGACGTATGTTTATTAACATATTCACATGTATTCATCTATTACTCAAAATAAGTGGATTGGGTCTTTTCACTACGTGCGTATGCAAAAATGGAATGTTACTTCTTAGTTTGTCATTTTTTTCTTTTTATCTACTATACCATACCACATGTATATTATATAAATTATTTTTATTTATATAATATATTTTTCAACGTTTTTATGTTTTTTTAGTTCTGTTTCCTTCTTTTTTTTCTTTTTAAAATCGACCCCTCGAAAATGGTTCATGAAATATTCCGTGAAAAGTATTACCAAATGCATATGATGTGGGACATTCTACTTTCTAATATTTTGTTTTCATTGCTTCTTCAAAATTTTTTTACAAAATCTCTTACGCGAAATTTTTATTTTCCTTTTTTATAAAACGCACGCATTGCAAATTGTTGATATTTTTTATAAATACAAAAAAAAACGGAGAAAATATTGTAACAATATATTTGTAGTACCATAGAAACCAATTACAAAAATTAATTAAAAATTCGTCAAAAAATCTAACGATATTTTGGTATCAAGAAATCAAATATAAATAATCCTTTTTTTTCATGCAAATCTTTCTTATGGGTTATATGATCGTTTGTTCTAACTAGCATTTACTTCTGAAAACATAACTGTCAGATAAAGAACAATTTACAAAAAAACTTCCATTATAATATGAATGTATTTTTTCGGTTTCAACCAGCATTTACTTCCCAAAACATAATTGTCAGATAAAGAACAATTTACAAAAAAACTTCATTTATAACATGAATGGATTTTTTCGGTTTCAATTCTCATTATTCTTTCGTGCAAAAACTACGTTTTGTAAACCATGAGGACTGAAATAGTTATTAGAAGTGTGCTTTGTAGCCAGTGCAATGATTTAAGCAACTGTGAAAAAAGAGTATCAGTAAAACACTTAGGATGTTCTCTTCCTCTTATAATTTTTATAAATAAACCAAAAAAAATAATGCGAAAAGCTTTCTGACTGTAGCATTATGTAATTCTCTTTTTTTCTTATGTAACTAGATCGGTGAAAAGAAAAAGTATTTTCATTCTTCTTCGATATGCAAAATTATTTAGATAAGTACAAGGGGAAAAGAAACAAAAAAAAAAAAAAAAGTTAAATTCAAAAGAATCGGAATAAAGATGCGCTTATAACAATATCGTATACAGATTTTTTATCTAATAGTTTATGTGGGACACAACATTTTATCATTTCATTGTACAAAACGGTGACACACAATGTGGACAATGGTTCAGTGGGAAATTGTAGGTAGTTTATTCATTATACAACTGAGTACCGAAGTAGCTTTATAAAATCCTTTTATTCTCCAAGTAATGACATAACCATCAATATCGCTAACACATTTCGTACATAATAGTATTTTATAGAAATATAGGTTCTTTTCTTATATTTCTCATACAACAGTTCACATACGATATATAAAAAAGAATTTGTCTTAAACGATTTTTATGAATACCTATAGAATCATGCTTAAGAATCATAATATTATTAAAAACAGTAAGAAATATCCATTAGCTATATAAGATTATCCTTCTTTATACTGATTCCACAATCATATCGAATGTTGAGAAAAAAAAGAAATGACTTTTAGAAGAATGGAAAGACACCGAAATGCATAGTGAAATGACACATGAACATATCTTGTAAAAGATATCTAGTAATATAATAGAGCTTTTGAAAAACACAAGTTGTCATGACTTTTTTTTATTTTATTTTATTTTTTTTTTTTTTTTTTTAAATAATAAAAAAAAAAATTATATATAAAATTTAACAAAAAAAAAAAAAAAATAATATTAGCATAAATATAAACATAAGATAGAAATTAGCGCTTATGATTTTTTTTATTGTTTTTTTCATTTTTGAAACATTAATTTTTGTTTGTAAATGAATTGAAACGGTTTTAACCGAGCGTTATTTAGTTTTCTAAAAAAGAAAAAAACAAAACACCTAATACCAAATGTTGTATATTGCCTACGAGTGTAATAATATATTTATATATAGACACTCATTAAATTTGGGGAGTTGTCCATATTTGTTTTTATTTTTAAGTTCAACGGAAGTTTGTGCTGTGTCTTTTAGATTGGACATTATTTCATATAGACAACAAATTGTCACAACCTAATGTAACAATATTTTACTTTTTTATTCAATTTATTTTATGTAAATCATATATTGCCCTTTGTGTTTTTCTTTTTACTCGAATTTTTGTTTTTTTCTCTTTTTTAACATGCCTTTTCTTTTTTCTCTGTTTCTCATAAATTTATCAGGTTCCATAGTTGAACAAAGACTATTCCTTCTATGTTGCTTATTGTAACAAACTAAAAAGAATAGTTCTCTTTACAATTTTATATATATATATATTTATATTTTTTTATAGAATATAGTGTTTTTCAATGAATCGGTCCCTGATATTATAACCTAAACATTCTTAGGTCAAGTCAAGCAAAGGGACCAATTCAAATGTTAACGACACAGTGAATATTTTTCACAAAACACGTGTATACATGTATGAAATATTTCACTAAAGTCATTATCTGTTTATCCTAATTGAAAACGAAAAAAAAAAATAAGAAAACAAAAAGTTTTATACATGTTATAGATGCTGTTCATTTTTATGCTTAATGAAATACCTTCATTATTTTTTGTATTTATGTTTTATTTTGCCAACTATAATAATAAAAGGACCGTTAACATGAAATTTAACATAGATAGAGCAACTTTTAGTTAATGGTATATGTCCGAAGAATAGTTCATGTATTTTTGTATGACGACACGTTTTATCTTTTTCTTTGTACTTTGTGGTTCCACTTTTTTAATTTTTTCATTTCTTTATTATTTTCATTTATTCTCGTTTCAATATTTGTTATACATGTTTTTATGTATGTAGTCTTCTTTTTATTATTTTCATAAGTTGTTTTTACAAATAAAAAAAACTATTTGTTTTATGTTTTTTTTATTTTTATTTTTATTTTTTTTATATATTTTTTTTTACATCTCATTTTGTTAATTTCCATTCTTTCAATTAAAAGACACGCTCCTTTGTACCTTCATATTCTAATGTTCCTATATGCTATTCCATAGATGGCTATTCCACTTAAGCCTTTTTACTAATAGGTTGTTAATTCTTATGAGCGTATTCTGTTACGTTTTTTTTTTTTTTTTTATTTTTTTGCATTCTTGTTACTATATACCTATGTTTTTGCGTTATGTTTTCTTTTATCTTTTCACGAAATCGGTTAGTAAGCTTTTTATGTTTTGTTTTGCATATTAAGCAATGCATTTGTATTTCTTGAAATATTGTAAATCCTGTTAAATTTCAAGTACGTTTTATTTTATAATAATGTGTAGTTAGAAGAGCGAATATATAATCTTTCCGAGTTACATATTATATGAAATCTCACTCTCTCACTCTCTATATATATATACATATATATATATATATATACTAAAGGACGTAGCAAATGTTTTACCAAATTCGACAATGCGCGAATTAATGACATTTTGCTTATGTGTTTCTTCCATTTACTCATTATTTTTGTATACTTTTTATTTACATAAATACATGTATCGGATTTGTTTCATTTGAACGCAAACATTATATAATATGTATGTATGTATAATTGTTTGTTTTCCGAAAGATGTAGTTATGTGGAAAAAAACTTTTTTTATAAATACAAATGAATGAAATCAACATAATAATATATTTATGTATATGTATGTATATATGTTATTATTAATATTAATATTATTTTTATATGGTGTCGTGAAACTTTTTTTATTTCTATTCTTGTGTCTATTATTTGTATTTTGTAGATTCATTTAGCAAATGTTATGATGTGAATGGTGTGTATTCCAAAAAAAATAAAAAAAAAAACTATACATATAAGTTCTGTATCCACAGTACTAATTTGTCACGTCTCTACTTATTTACAAAAAAAAAAAAAAAAAAAAGGAAAATCGCAGTACTTTTTATTGTTTATTATATATGTCTAACGTTGAGAACGAACGGCTGTTTATGTCCTTGTGCACATGTTTCTTTATATTTAACGATTCAGAAGTAGGACTTCATGTATTGCACCTAAATTTGGCACACTATTTTAATTGTTTTTATTTGGTTGAAAGTATAGCATCCTGAGGATTCTTAATATATGATAACGCTTCTCTATGCCATTGGCTTATTCTAAGTCACAGTATATATTAGATGACATATGAAAGTAGATGCCTAATTCCTTTTAAGTGTATCATTATATGATATGACTTACTGGCACATTATTTATTAGTTCATTAACTTGTTTCACTTATTGACGAGCTGCCTCAGTGGACTGTATTGACTCATTTTGTTGTTGGCGAAAATTACTTGTTGGACTCTTGTATTTTTGTAATTTTTTTGAAAGCTTTCAGATTCTTCCTGAAGAGATTACCAAAAACATGGACACAATTACTGACAAGAAAATGAATGATGAAAAAAAGGAAGGCCCTTCTACCATTGGTTACAACGGTAAAGACCACATCACTGACAATCCCAGCACTAATAAAATGAACAGTGATGACAACAGAAACAGCAAATACAACAATCGAGGTGGGAACGATATGCCGAATCACGACAGAGACATTGCCAATCATAATTACAATACCAGTAATTCTCAGCGGAATGATATGAAACACGAAGAACGATTAGAACGTTTCGTTAGGGGACATAAAAATAGAAACAATAAAAACGGAAACACTGTTTTCACTACAAGTATGTCCAGAGAAAATTATATGAATAACCATTCGAATTACTTTTACAACCATAATAACAGTTATAATCAAAACAATCATTTTTATAACAATTACATTCATGGTAATAGTTATAATGTGAGTGGTAATAATAATTATAGCAATAATTTGGGAGGCTCCAATGCACATTCCTCAGGGAGTGGATATTTTAACAACACATGTAACGGAAACAGCAGAAATACTAATACGAATGCATATAATAGGAATGCAATGCAATACAAATTTCCCTTCCCAGAAAATGACCACAGCGGAATGGGAATGAGAAACCGAATGACTACAGAAAATAGTAAAAAAGATAATGAAACTGATATGCCGAGTGGTCCTGATAAGGAAATCGAAAGGTGTTCCTTAAAAGAACAAACATCTGAAAAAGAAAAGGAGAAAAACACGCAGAAAAGAAAAACAGAAGGAAAGGGAATTAATAAATTGTGATACAGATAAAGGCAAAGACAAAGACAGAGACAGGGATAGAGAAAGAGATAGAGATAGTGGAATAGAATTAGAAAGAACCAGAGAAATAGAAATAGAAAGAGAAGTGGAATTAGAAATAGAAAGAAACAAAGAAATAAAAATAGATAGGGAAATAGAATTAGAAATAGGTACTAACGGGGATGAAGAAAAAAATGGTGAAAACAGATACGGAAAACATACTTATATAAGTAATCGTTCAAAATATGACAGAAGACATGGTTATTATAATCACAATAATAGTTCCTGTAACAATTTAGGAGGGCATAAAAGAGAACATAGAGAGCATGTGTCAAAAGATCGAACAACTGTTCCCAAACATCATGTCACTAGTGGGGATAAATATGAACCAAATGATTTTAAGCTGCACAAAGATGTGGATGGAACTGTACAAACAAAAAGCAGTACAGAAAAAGCAGAGAAAAAAGAGGATAGTAATAATTATATCAGCAATATGAAAGAGCTAAATACTATGCCAAATGACAGCAATGACACCAATGACACTAACATCAAAAACGATAGAAACAAGACAACTAATACCGTGGTAACAGTGGATACCGATGGGAGTGATTTGAAGAAACAAAATGACGCTGAAAGACATCTAGCAAAAAATGAAAACGAATCGTACGCTTTTCAAAACAGTGGTCATTTGTATTCGAAAAGTGTAAGAAAAAAATGGAGAACATATAATAATTTTAAAGGAAATAATCATTATTATTACAACAACATGTCCTCTAGTAGAAACACGAATTATGGGAATCCTTATAATATCTATAACAGCAATACAACGGATTATAGTGGAAGATCCAGTTATAATAAAAATGAAAACACTGGTTACATTTGCAGAGATGATAATTTAGGTCAAAGAGAAACAGATGTTACTGGGGGTGAAAAAACAAAAGAACTAAAACAGGAAAGAAAAGATACGAACAATGAATATGACAAAGAAGAAAAAAACGTGCAAGAAGGAAGAAAAGAAAAAACAGTAGAAAATGAAAAAAGAAATGAACGAGATGACAAAAGTGGACAAATTACAAGAACTATTTACTACAGTAATAATAATAGTAGTAATAGTAGTACTATCAATAGTAGTAATAATAATAATCATAATAAGCATAATAGTAATAGTATTGATCACAGTAATAATAATAATAATAATAATGGTAATCACAATGATAATAGTAATGAAACTCATAACACACATTCTAATATTAGTAATTATAATATGAACAACAACATGAATATGGGAGGTGCTAATATAAACAAATTTTATTATAGTGGAGATAGTAAGAACACTTATTCAGGAAGGGAGTTTTATAATGGAGACCTACATAAGAAGATATATACTAATAATATGAATAATAGTGGACACTTTCATTCCCATCAAAACGGATATTCTAATACCAAATACGGGAGATATTATAAAGATAAATATAATTTTATTACTAATAACGTAAATAATATAAATGATTGTAGTAATAATAACAATAATAATAATAATAATAATAATAATAGTAGTAATAATAATAATGCTAATAATAACGGTAATATTAATAATGTCACCGATAAAAGTATCAATGAACATTCATATTACGATAACCATAGAACATTACACAAAAATAATAAAAGTGGGAAATTCAATAGTTTAAATTATAACAAAAGAAAGAATAACTACTATGTTACAACTAATACGCACGTACGAGATATGTATAATAACATGTACATACCTAATGAAAAAAACAACGACACAGCTGATTACGGTCGAAGCTTCAAGGTAGAGGAGTCTGTCGGGGAAGAAGAAGAAGAAGAAGAAGAAGAAGAATATGAAGAAAAAGAAGAAAAGAAAAAAGAAGGAAAGAAAAAAGAATCAAAGAAAAAAGAAGAAAGGATAGAAGAAGAAAAGAAAAAAGAAGGAAAGAAAAAGAAGAAAAGATAGAAGAAGAAAAGAAAAAAGAAGGAAAGAAAACAGAAGAAAAGATAGAAGAAGAAGAGATAGAAGAAGAAAAGAAAAAGAAGAAAAGAAAAAGAAGGAAAGAAAAAGAAGGAAAAAAAAAGAAGGAAAAAAAAAGAAGAAAAGATAGAAGAAGAAAAGAAAAAAGAAGGAAAAAAAAAAGAAGGAAAAAAAAAAGAAGAAAAGAAAAAAGAAGAAAAAGTGGAACAAAAAAAAACAACCGAAGGAGATATACACGTAGAAAAAGAACAAACCATTGAAGAAGATAATGTAACAGAAAACAAAAATGTAGCCGAGAAAAATAAAGAAAATATTGTTGAAACCTCTGTTAATATAAATGTTTTGTTAGAAAACAGTAATGGGACGAAACCAATAGATATATCACATGAAACCCACAATCTTCAAGAGCATAACGAGATTATTAACATAAATAACCATGGCATTAGTTGTAGTAATAGTAGTAGTAGTAGTAACAGTAGTAGTCGTGGAGAAAGGAATGAAAGTAAGCATACTACACAACTCGATCAGGAAGTAGAAGTAAACAACATGTTAGATATGGGAGAAAATGAAATTAGAGAAAATGATTCAAAGAAAAAAAGAACGGAAAATCTTCGCGTTCATAAAAAAAAGACAGCAACAAAAAATGCAACACATCAACGAGAAAATAAAAGTGAACGAGAAAATGTAGAAATATCGGATAATGTGTGTGAAATGAATAATGTTAATTCTGAAAAAGTAAAAAGAAACAAACATAAAAATAAATTAGAAAAGAAGAGAGAAAGAAAGAAACGATTCAATAAACAGGCACGTTGTTTATCAGAAAATTTGTACGAAAGAAGTCAGTTCAAACATTTAGAAATTTCCATGATTAAGCCACATATGGATCATTTTGAGCAAAAGGTAAATGTAAAGGAATTTCGAAAAATATTAAACAAGTTGTCAATTCAAAAAGAGGGATCAAAAGAATACGCACTTGCTAATAACAATATGTTATATGGTATAACCGATGCGACTGACACTAGGGGACAAGTATGTGAGGAGCAAGAAATGCATAAATATGTCATGCCAGTTGATGTCCATACGACAAAACAAGAGGAAGTGCTTGAACTAAAACAAGAGGAAATAAAATGGGATAGAAAAAATAGGGAATCTAATTTGAATGCGTATAAAGCATCTAATGTACAAACACATATTAAGGAAAAAGATCTCTATTTGATCGTTAAAAATGCATGGGGTCATATAAGAAAAGTAGCAAACCAAGAAAACAACACAAATCCAGATTTTGTCCATATCTGCAATGATATGCCTACGATAGATTCTATAAATTGTGTTGCTAAAAATATGAATGTGACAACGAAAAACACTTTTATTAGCATTAATGGCAACCACTCCCTTATATTCAAAAAAAATAACATAAATGTTGTACCCATTGCCCATATAACTCCAGACACACATTGCGTGGTTAATAACGATACGACCTTAAAGAAAGAAGCAAACACACAAAGAAACGATGAGCAAAAAGAGGACATAGTATTGGATACCGAAATGAAATCTTTCAGCCATGATGGCTTGAACATAACAAGTGAAGGAAATAACTCAGGATTCAATACAAATGAAAATGTAACAGATAAAGAGTATCTGATGAAAAAAAAGAAAAATTACTAATATCGCAAAGACTAGTAATGAAGATAACATTTTAGAAAATCAAAATGTAAATTTCAGTGCAGTTAATAAAAACGAAGAAACAAGACGAGTTAATTATAATTCATGTACCCCACATTACGCTGCAGAAAGCAACATTGGAAATGAACACGTTATGCAGTTTGAGGGGCACACTGGAAATGTTGAGAACAATTGTGGAGAGATGTTTAATATTCCCCAAGTTCAGTGGAACAACGATTACATAAACAACGTACCCGGGGCAGATGTCACTGCTGTAGACAATAGGAATGATCGACAATTTAGAAATAAAGGGTTTCAACAAACATGGGAAGAAAATATGGGTTACCCATATCCATACGTTATGTGTACAAATTATGATAACCGACAGGTATGGAATGTTTCTACGGAAAACGGAAATTCAATAGATGTGATGAAATATCAACAAATGAATTATTTTTATGTACCGGCTCCATATAAAAAAGACTTAACTCCCACTCCGAATTGGGGAGGAGGAAACGTAGGAAATGTGGATACTACAGTGGGACAATTTG
Organism: Haemoproteus tartakovskyi; assembly: GCA_001625125.1. Lineage (NCBI taxonomy): Eukaryota > Apicomplexa > Aconoidasida > Haemosporida > Haemoproteidae > Haemoproteus > Haemoproteus tartakovskyi. The sequence continues at coordinate 3,785 of LSRZ01000150.1, read as the reverse complement.
ACAGATCAAAAAATTCTTCGAAACGCAATGGAATAGAAGATCGATATGTGACAACCGAAATACAAGAGGATTGGAGAATTAAACCCAATTACTATTCAAACCAAAATTGGCAAGAAGAAAACTATACAAACACACGAATGACAAATATGAACACAATGAATATAAATAATATGCCTGTCAATTCTATAGATATGAATCCTATGAATATGCACAATATGAATATAAACAATATGAATGTGAATAATGTAAATATGAATAATGTGAATATGAATAATATGAACAATATGAATGGGAACAATGTGAATATGAACAATATGAACAATATGAATGTGAACAATATGAACAATATGAACATAAATAATATGAATAACATGAATATAAGTAATATGAATAGTGTGAATATGTACAATATGAATTCCAATGTCGGAAATATACATCAAATGAGTAGTGGAACACTACAATTTGATAACGAGGAAGTTGCAGAAAAAAAAATGGTACTAAGAGGTTATGGAAACTCCAACAGTGAGTTTTATGATCGTACCAGTAATGCCACGTTTACCAATACCGGTTTTAACCATACGAATTATAATACCACGACTTATAACAACAGCAACAAAAATAACGTTTTTAACAATGACAGATATTTGGGAACCTCTGCAGGAACAAGTGGAGGAAGAGGAGGAAATAGCTATTACGGGGAAAACAATTACAATTATAATAGAAGGTATGGAGCAAATCAGCCAAACATGGGTATGGGTGGAAAAAATGAAAGTGGACATTCGACGCCAAAATATGCGAAAGGAACCGATATCTTTAACAATAGACACAAAAAATTGCATAATCTAAAGAGTAGAGCAGCCGAAGAAAACAATAGAGAAGAAATGGATAATACAAAAGAACGTACAACGAGGTATGTACAAAAGAATAAAATGATTGAAAATGATACAGGAGCAATGAATCAAAAATATAAAATGGAAAAGGAAAGGGACCTGCAGGAACAACAACAAGAAGTAAAAATAAATTGTGAGGTGAATTGGCAACAGACACAAATAGAACAAAATAAATGTGAATATTCCGTTTGTGAAAATTCGGAGCAACGAATAGAAATTGAGGAATATGTAAAACCTAATGAAGGAAACAGGCAAAACAATACAGATGGAATACAAGATGTACAAAGGGAAAGTGTACATAATGATGGAAAAGAAAGAATGGAAGAAAACAAAACAATGTTGGATCATCCATTATCAGGAGCAAAAAAGAATATGGATGAAATAGAAAAAACTAGTGAACCTATTACAACTTGCTCTAATGAACAAAATAGAAAGATAGAGAAACTGTTGGATGCGAAATCAGAAAGTGAGAGAGAGAAAGATACAGATGAAACGAAAGGAATACAAATACAGAAATATGATGATGATAATGATGATGATAATGATGATGGTGATGATGATAATGGTGATAATGATGATGATGATAATGGCGATAATGATGATGATGATAATAATGGTGATGTTGATGATAATGGCGATGATAATGATACTTGTTTAACCGAAAGTTTTGTTAGGAGTAATGAGCCTTATAACATCTTAATCAATGCGGAGACCGTTGCTACTAATGAAAAGGAGAAACAGAAAGAAAACGAAAGGAGTGATGAAATATTTTTAAAAACACATGACAAGGATCAACAGAGATCAGAAAATAAACAGGAGAAGCTACAGAAAAGAGAAAAAACAAATAACGAAGAAGAAAACAAAATGGAGACTGATACCGGCAACCGCAACATTCCCAACATTCCCAACATCCCCAACGTCCCCAACGTCCCCGACAGTCCACTCAATATGGAAATAATGGAGAGTATTGACAAACATGAAAGTACAAATGAAAAAGATGAGAGACAAAAGACAGGAGAAGAAAAAGAAAAGGAAAACGAACGATTAGAAAATGTTTCTAATTCTAAAAATGAAGAAGAAATTCAAAATAATACGACCATAATAAAAAATGAAAAGGAGAAAGAAAAAGAAAAAACAGAAGAAAAAAAAAGAAACAAGAAAATATAAATGTGGAGGTGAGAGAAAATGAAAAAGGGAAAGAGAAAATAAAACAAAAGAAACAAGAAAAAGAACATGAGGATGTGGAAAGAAAAATCAATAAAAAAGAGAAGGAGAAGGAAAAGGAAAAGGAAAAAGAGAAAGAGAAAGCAAAATCGAATGAAAATGCGGATGCGGAAGAGAAGGAAAAGGAGAAAGAGAAATCAAAATCGAATGAAAATGTGGATGCGGAAGAGAAGGAAAAGGAAAAGGAGAAGGAGAAAGAGAAAGAGAAAGCGGTCGATACAAGAAAATGGAACAATATGCACAATACACATTTTCATGAGAAAGTGGTTTATGGAAGAAGAAAAAATGAACCTTATAGAAAACCGATGAAACCAAATATGTACTTTAATAGGAGCGAACAAACTGTGGACTTAAGAAAAGGAGCAGAAAGAACATACACAAAAGAAATAGGAGTCACTAAATTTCATCCTTATTATAAAAGAAATATTGTTGCAGAAGAAACCAAAAATAAAAATACTATAGACGATAATAATACTAGTAAAACAAAAAGTACAGTGATGGAAGGTGACAAAGAAAAAATCGGTAGTAATGAGAAGGTTCTTTCCAGTGGGGAAAGTTATGAACAAAATAAAGGAAATGAAGACGAAAAAATAAGTGAAGATATCAATAACACAAATAAAAATACAAAAGTTAATGAATTGCAAACGGAATCAGGTAAAAATAAAGAAGTTTTAGATCCTTTAGCAGTTCATGAAACTCCTAGTATTGTTGGAGATGGCAATCATAAAAGTCATTACGTAAATAAGGAAACGACCATATCATATGATGAACAAAATCGCAACGGTAACAGTAACAGTACTGCTTCTAATAATACAAATACATACAGTAATTCTTTTTATCATAACACAAATTATGCCTCAAGTTATAAATATGTGGATTATTCGCAAAAGGGATATTCAAATGGTGGCAATCCTTCTATGAATATAATGGGACATGTGAAACATGATAATTTTTATTACTCACAACATAACAATTACAACAACAAAATGCACAGTTATGCCGATATGAATAGTCAATATAATAATAGAGGCAATTTCGGAAAAAATAGATACACTAGAAACGGATATAACAAAATTATAAGAAACACCAATATGTCGAATGGTACATATAATAATAACATTCATGGAAATGGGTATAACAATATGAATAACAATGGCATTTATAGAGATGGTCGAAACAACAACAATGATTTAAATAGTAATAACAATATTAACCGAAAATATAATTTTAAAACATCAATGTATGATAATTCAAATAATTTCGCTAAAGGAAAAAGAAATGTTGTTGAAGATCCGCGCAAATAAATAGGAAAAAAAAAAAAACAGGAAGAAAGATATACAATTTATAAAATAAGAAAATAAATTATTGATGTGTAAAGCTCATATTGTGAAGGTTATCCAAGTGTTCAGTCTATGAGAATAACTGTGAATTATTTTCTTTTTATTTTTCTTTTATGCAGTTAATAATTTCAAGAAATATAAAAACTTTATATGCAAACTTTTATTTAAGTGTCTATTTTTTATTTTTCATGTAATTAATTTTAAGATTTTTACTTATACTTTTATTTTTATTCATATTTTATTTTTTATTTTTTTCTCTTTTTTTTTTTTTTTCTTTATTTTTCATTTTATGTTCAATGCATTCTTTATTTTATAGCACATGCTTAATATA
>LSRZ01000149.1:0-25365 GCA_001625125.1 Haemoproteus tartakovskyi | reverse complement strand
ATATATAGTAAAAAAATAAAACTAAAAAAAAATAAACGTAATAATTATATATATATATATATATATATATATATATATATATATTATATAAATACGTTGGCAAAAGAAAAAAAAAATAACAACTTATTTTGTGTTGTTTAATGCAAAGGAATTTTTTACGATAGATAAATTACAATTGGGTACTTGGAAATTTTTCTCTAAAAAAAAAATTTGATTATTAATCATTTTTGTGCATTCATCAAAAACTGTCTTTTTTATTTTAGATATCATATATAAACAATCTAAAATTTCCTTTGACGATTTTCCTGCACTGTTGAAGAAAACAGAATTTTCATCTTTTAAATTAAACGTTTCTGCTAATAAATCAGCAATAGTGTTGTCATTATATGTATGAATAAAATTATCTTTTAAGAAGTGGAACCTTTTCTTTGAATCTGCCAAACCCTTTGTACAAGTAGATGCACATTTTATGTTTTGTTCTTCTTCCTTTACTTCTACTCCTAATAAACATTCTTCATTTATATTATTACAACCCAATGAACCACTCATCCTATCCCTAGAATCTATAAAGGTCGCTTTCGAAACTCGAAGCTCCTCTTGCAGTGACGCGGTCGTATGACTTTCTACATGTTCTGTACTTGTGTATGTAATACTTTCATTTTTTGCAAAATCGACACTGTTCCCTCTTAATAACACCTCTTTATTATCTAATATTGTAGATTCTTGTAAGTTCTGTTCTAATCTTTCATCCCAATTTTCCAAACAAATGGTACTTTCACTATTAAAATGTTTTGTTACTTCCACTAGACCATCATACTTCTTATTCCTTTCCTCTTTTTCATCTTCTTTCTGTAAAACTTCTTCCATCTGTTTTTTATTACATGCGTTTTTCTCTCCCCATAACAGTTTATTATCTTCCTTATCCGTCGTATTACTGTCAAACAGTTTATTATGCGTTAATTCACTACTCAAAGAAATGCTACTATTTAATGCTATAGTATCACTATAATATTTTTTTATTGTATGTTCATTTTCATTCTCAATCTCGAAAATTCCTGTATGCTGTATGTAACCGTTGGAAGGTTTTCCATTGGAATCGTCATGATTTAACACTTCACCCTGATCTTTAATGAACTCTTGAATCAAATCAACATTCTTATTTTCACACTGCTCTGGAAAACATTGTTGACTGTGCTCTTCTTTTACAATGTTCGTTTCTGTTTTCATTAATCCATGTTCTTCCTTAGATATTTCATTCTTTTGTTCATGAAGTATCTGTTCATCATATGTCTGTTCATTATGGACTCTTATCTCATCCTCCAATACATTGATAGTATTTGTAAGTGGATCAATTGGTATAAGTGATTCTTTAATGTTCTTATTATTCTCAATACAATTCTTATATGTCTTAATAAAATTTTCATGTTCTTTTTCTGTATTGTTATTATCTTTTTTATTATTATCTTTTTTATTATTATCTTCTTTGTTATTATTTTCTTTGTTATTATTTTCTTTGTTTTCATCACTACTGTTATCATCACTACTGTTATTATCACTACTGTTATTATCACTACTGTTAATATCATTACTATGAACATCATTACTATGAACATCATTACTATGAACATCATTACTATGAACATCATTACTATGAACATCATTACTGTTATCATCATTATTGCTATTATCATTATTCAGTGAATATAACGTATCTTCATTTTTATTTTCTAAAATTAAAGCAGAATCTACAACGTTTTCTTCATTCATACACAATAGAGAATTCTTCATTTCCATGTTATTCGATACAGGGCTCTTATTAGCAACATTATCCTTAATGAGTTCATCACAAATAGCATTAATATAATTGTTTTTTTTAAATAATTGTACATATTTTTCCAAAAAAACATCATCCGTACCACCCATCTGTTCAAACACATTATAATTCGTTAATGGTGTTGTTGGCAACATGTTACTTTTTGATTTCATCATATTATTATCTTTATACACTGTTGTCGAAATGTAATTCTTAAATAAACATTCTTTTTCTCCATTTATATATTTGTTTATTTCATCTCGTGAACTAAGACCATTTTCATTTTTTAACATATTTTCAATAGCACCGTTAAACTTCTTACATATCGTATCTATCTTCTTTAAACATTCTTTATCTGTCCATTTGTTCATAAACTTGTTTTGACTTTCCACTTGTTCTTTCTCATTAAATGCACATTCTGAAGAATACCAATGATCGCTTTTTTCTCCTTCTGTTACGTGAAACATACAATCTTCTTTTGATTTGTTCTTAACTTCCTTTTCAACTTCATAATTTGTATGAGCAGGACTATATGTGGATGACAATGTGTTAAGTTCTATGTAAGTGGTTTGGCTATATGCTATCTTCGCTGCATTTGTTTCTGTCCCTTCTTCTTCTCTTGTCATTTTCTCAGCTCTCACAGATGTATCCAAATCTATGTTTTCTATCGGTTTGTTCTCCGATATATTGTTTTCATTCTCTATAAATTCTTTATTTATATAATCTGTGCTATTAGATATTATACTGTTATCTTGACCTTTCCCTTTTTGAAAAAAATCCCTCAATTGCAATTTTACCCGATCTAAGTTAGTTAAGTTATTTGATACTTCCCCTTCTCTCATATCTGCCACTGTTTCCCGTGTGAACCCATCAAATGAATCACAGTGTTGATCATCCATTTTCTCCAATAAATCGTTAAAAAATTTATACTCTAACTGGTTCAATTTATTCAAAATATCATTATTATTGTTTAAAATATGAACCAAGTGTTCCATCATTTGCACGGTCTCACCAACATTATGCTTTTCCAAAAATTCACTCGAATATTCTTTACTCAAGTTCTTTGATAAATTCATCTGAATAGTCCCTAAAAATTGTAACATGGGCTGATACTGTATATCATCACAATTACTAACCGTACACAAGAAGTTTAAAAACTCCTCATTAAAATTATATACAGTATTAATACTGTTCACATTCGTTAAAAATTCTTTCTTACTCATAAAAGTTTCATTAGGAAACAGACGATTTTTCGATTTCTTTTTATCTGGCTTATTTCCAATTCTATTATTTCTCAATATAGTGTTCACATTACTTACTCTTCTACTTAATGAGCTCTGAAACAAATTGTTTCGAACATTACTAATAGGAGATTTCTCATGCAGTAAATCCATATATCTCTTTCTGTATCTTTTTTTCACATATTTTCTTTTGTTTCGACTTGTGTTTAACACAGAATCGGTATGCAACGTATATAATTCATCACTCTCTTCCTTCAGTTTTCTTTTCGATAAACCAAAAAGAGTCTTATCTTCTTTATTCTGTTCCGACGACATATGACCCTCCTTGTCACATAGAAAAGTTGTACGCAATAAACTTCTTCTTCCACTACCCTTCTGTCGTAAACCATCACAATTCCCTGTTCCTCTGTCTATAAAACCATTGCTCCTAATACCTGTTACTATATCGTCGGCAACTACAGCTTTCTCTTCCTCGCACGTCCTAAACGTATTTTCTTTTTCACTTTCTTTCTCTTTTATATTTTTTAATTTATTTAAAATATCATCACCCCCTTGGATTTTTCTTTTCCTTCCCCTTCGTTTTTCTACTATCGGTGCTTCTATTTTTACTCCCAATAGTGCACTGTTATTGCTTCCTTCTGTTTCTTTTTTTTTTTTTCTTTACTCACAGAACGCACTTTTTCTGATTTTACCTTTTTCTTGATCACATCTTCTGCCAATACTATTTCTTTTTTTTTTTCTTCAGGTACTTTTTCCGTCGTTATCTTCTTGGTCTGCTCATTGCTTTCCGTAGTCATTTCTGTAACTTTTGTTCCTTGTTTTACATTATTACAAGTTACACCACTACTTAAGCGGTCTTGCTTCGATCCACTCTTTTTAACGCTATCTTCTACTGTCTTCTCTTTTGTAACATGTGTGTTCCCACTAGACTTTTTTTCAACACCACTTTTCAACGCATCTTTGTTACTTCCCATTACTACAGAATTCAATGCATCATCTCCTTTAACCGGTTCATTTCCCTTACAATCGCTTTCGTCATTTTCATTTTGTTTCATCTGTGATTCGGCTGGTTTCTCCAACTCTTTTTTCGTTTCCACATGTTCCTCAGTTCCTGTTTTTTTTTTTTCTTTACTAACAGATTCCGGAGAATCTGTTTTTTCCAACTCTTTTTTATGTACATCTTTTTTTGTTTGTATTGTTCCTGTCTTTCCTTTTTTTCCTTCTTCAGGTACGGATGCTCCTCCTTTCTTTTTTTTTTTTGAAGATTCCTTTTCTATTTTTTGTTCTTCCACTTTTCCCCCTTTTTTTTTGGTACTTGTCGATACAGTTTCTTGCTTCACATCTGATTTTGTTTCTTTCTTTATTTCTTGTTTTACATCCTCTTCACTTCCTTTTCTTTTTCGGCCGCTTCTTCTTCTCCCGCTTTCCATTTTGTCAACATCAACAGAACTGGAACTCACCAATCTTTTCCTTAATCCTTCCACCGCCAATCTATATCCTTTATATGTTTCTAGGGAACTACTCTCTTCTTTATTTTTCTCTGCATTCTTCGCATTTTCTGCTTGTTCCGCTCTTTTCTTAATTCTCATGGAAACTCTTTGAGGTTTCACACTTGTTACCGAATTCGGTTCTACAGTCTGCTGTACGTTCTGATGTACGTTCTCCACCACAGTTTCTTTCTCCTTTGTCTTACCGTTATGTAAATTCGTCTCCCCCTTAGTGCTACTCACATGTTTGTTAGTTTTACTGTGAATCTCTTTTTTCCCCTTTTTCTTATCTTGTCCATCTTTCGACACAGTACAACCATTTGATTGTTTGTCTAACCCATCTGTCAATTCTCGATTACTTCCTTTTTTCAAACCATTAACACTATTCCCTGTTTTTCCTTTTTCAACAGGCTGGGAACGATTAGATTTGTTCAAATTAACAGCAGTTGTTTTATTTACACGAGGTGGTGTTGTAATGTCCGATTCACTATTTTTTTCATATTCCGATCTGTTTTCATTTTCTAACTTCTGTTTTTTCTTTTTTCCTTTTTCATCTATCAATTCATTTTCACTATCCACAATTTCCATACATTCGTCATTTTTTACTTCATCGTTTCCACTTTTCTCAACCGCGTGTTGGTTTAATGCACTCTCCATCTTTTCGCTTTTCAAACCGGATACGGACCTTGTCATTTTCAAAGGTGTCTTGTTTTTATTCTCTATCTCTTTTGGTTTCTCCTCTTCTTTCCCCCTCCTTAATGATCTCTTGTTTTTGTCAACATCTGCAAAAAATAAAATAAAAAAATATATAATATATATATATATATATATAATTACAACAAAAAATTCAAAAATGCAATTAACAAAAGAAAAAAAAAAAAAAAGGAAAGTTATCACATTATACAGGGATCCTATAACAATTCCCATTTCAAATCCATTATGTACCAATAATAGAAAAGTCACGCGTTTAACAAATCAGTATATACAAATGTACAATTTTAATAATACATTGTAAAAAACATTTTTTTCTTTTTACTAATCTTTTATAAACAAAAAGTAATTTACAAATACACTATATTTTTTTTAAAAACAACATACATATATGTATTCAATTATGCACACATATATCATTATAGGCAACCCTTCAATATTACGAAAAATTCATACAACATGTTTCTATTTATTCTTTTTTTTCTTCTTTTTACATAAAATAAACAAATTTCAGTATACATTCATGCATTTTCCTATTCCTATATTTGAAAATATTTACCTTTTTTCAAAGCAGTTGCCTCATTTTCTTTCGTTGAAAATTTCTTCTGTCGTCCATTATTACTCCTTGCGTTTATCTTTTTACTCGGCTTTACATCACCTATTTTCTTTTTAGCCTTCTTTAGCAACATTTTCACATAAATCCACCACTTAATAAATTATTTATACAGAAGTGTATACCAGATGTCAAAACAACGAAATGGATACGTAATCAATGCACGTACCGTTAAAAAAAAATTAAGAAACGTCACTGTTTCAATGTTTCCTTATTACACTGTTACATATCAATAAAAAAAAATATATGACCAAATAGCACTCATTGAAGAAAAAACACAGGTTCTATAAGTTCGATCAAATAAAAATGAAAAAAAAAAAATTCAAATGACATGATGTCGGGATTATCCAATGTAGCTGTGAATTATTCTGTAACTGTTTCGGATACATACATAACCATACAGAAAGGATACGCTTCATGAAGAATACAAAACATATCTTGAATATAAAAAAAAATATGTTTTCTAAATGTTTTGATCAATATGTTTGTGATAAATCTTGAAACTTCAAACGGAAAAATGATATGAACAGTTCATTTTTCAAGTAAGGAAACAGGGGCAGAAATCCGTTTCTACAAGATGTAAACGACTGTTCTTACTAGAGACAATGGTATATAAATTCGTGAAACCAAACATACACACGACACTCATAATGAAGAAACGCAAATATGTTTATGTTATGAGTCTCATTCGATTTCTACGCCCTTTCCTTCCACTAATTCATTTCCCACAAACAACTTAGCGCATTTCTTCAATTACAAATGACACTCTGTTTGTAGTTTTAAGTAACTTCTTTAAGAACGCTAACCAAATATCTTAAGTTATAACTCTCAATTTGCAACAATTCCACTGCTTAGCTGCTACATTTACAATTAGCAACAAAACAAGTATTGGTAGCCACTTCAAAAAATTGCATTTGCGTCATATCGTACATATGCATTCACGGTATATATGAATAGAGTCGTAAAACCGTTATAAAACAATTACAAAATAAAATAATTCTCGGATTACGCAAAAACAACTGAAACTGTAATCCCTATAAAATCATCATATTTTTTACGTACAATCGATATATACAAGCAGAAATCAGCAAAATCGTTTTACAATTTCTGTTGCTAAGAAAAAAAATTGTTGATTTCGTTTTTTTTTTTTTTTTTTTAAACAATGCAGAAAATTATTAATATTAGCTTTATATGAATGCATTAAAAGAAATATCAACTTATTTTCATGTTTTTTCAATTCTATTTAAAATAATTATTATCATTACTTTACAATTCATTTTCTACAATATAAAAGGTCTCTTTTGTTCATATAAAAACACGAAAATACGTTATTTATTTGTTTGCAACCACAAAATCCTTTTTTCAAAAGTACTTTATTCATTGTGGCACGATATTTTTCTTCGCATGAATTTTTTTTTTTTCTTTCAAAAGTCATGAAAAAAAAAAAAAAATATATGGTGTATTAAAAACTTTTTTCAATCCGATTGCAAAGAAGGTACCATGAATTCTTTTAATTTAGTGAAGGCATTTAACGGATCGATTCCTTTTTCTATCGAAATACAAAACTAGTCAAACGATTGAAAAAATTGATGTTGTTTTTGAAATCTTCAATTATTAAGAAAAACAATTTCTGGAGAAAAAAAAAAAAGAAAAAAAAAGAAATGCTTATGTAAAAAATAGTGGTGAAAAAAAATATTCGTTTCGTAAATAGTATATATGTTTTCAAAAAAAGATTTTAAATGGTAAGGTCACATATTCAATTAGTTCTTTTTTCGAGTTGTATTTTGCGATTTTATGAGCAAAAACACAATATACATGTAGTTTCAAATAAATAAAAGAAAAAAACAAAAGTAAAATCTGGGGCATGGCATGCATGTTTGTATTATATACTTTTTTGTTATAATAAAAAGGTAACTTTCGAAAGATTTGTTAAATATACGGTTTCTGACAGCATTTTTGCATTTACGTTTTTTTTTGAACTCGGCGCATTTTCTTTTAATATTTGGGACCTTTTAACTGATTTGTATAATGTGATCTTTTTTATTTTTATTTTTATTTATTAAAAAGTTGACGTCAACACCAGAAAATCTGAAATCTTTCCTATGCTCTTTTTTCTTTGGAAGTGTATTTAAAAAGGCAAAGAAACTACATAAAACATTATACTTTATTACCGCATAACCGAAGTTTACAAAAATAAACTGTATATAATGGTTGCCCATGTACAAGGTTGTGAGAAGAAAAATATGTATTTTAAAAAAAGAAGTATTGGAATGGATCATATAAAAAAAGATTCTTTTCATTCAAGAGTTTCAATATACAGTGAGGTTTTCATGATTGCAGTTAAGGGAACGGAACTAGTTGCATTTCGGAATGTAAAAAATAACAGGCCAAAATGAAAAAACGAAAAAATGAAAAAATAAAAAAATGAAAAATTAAAAAATGAAAAAAAATGAAAAAAAATGAAAAAAATAAAAAATGAAAAAAAATGAAAAAAAATGAAAAAAATAAAAAAATAAAAAAATGAAAAAATGAACAAAAAATATATTGTAACCACGAAACGAACGATGAAAAAATGTAATGTTTTTTTTTAACAGGAGTTTGATAATATGTTTCTGATTTTTTTCTGTTTTTAGAAAAATGCTGCAGTATACGGATGTGGTAAAATATATAAGAAAAAATACTGGGGTTTCATATAAAGCTATCTTTTTGTGAAAGTCTGGAAAAAACAATTTCATTCATTCGTATGTTGACAATGGTACTAATTGTGTATACTTTCTACGATTTCGGTTTTAAAAAAGAAAAACAATTGAAGACAGCACGCCCCCAAAGTATGAAAGTTTTAAAGAAATTCTCGTATAGTAGCGAAAGTAGTCTTTTACTACATGTAATGCATTTATTTTTGTAAACTCATTTCTTTCGTCTCTTTATGTCCCTGTTTCTCCTCTTGTTCTGCCAATAAAAATGTGTTAATCACAAAGGTAGTATCAGCTGGAACACATTGTGTAAAAACTTACTCTTTTGTATATTTTCAATTTGCAAATTCACAAAAAAGAGTCTAAGGCATCTGAAACGGAATTCGATATATTCATTGCATTCACCGCATGATTGCATTGTTACTTCAGGAAAAGTCGGAGACTTAAAAAGAAAAACACACTTTGTGTACAACCTTTCAATGGTATTAATTTACCTCTATTTGAAATGCAAAATAATATGTCTCATATCGAATAAACAAAAGTTTCCTAATTAACAAAACCTTGTCTTCATCCTTTTCAAAAATATGATACCTTCTGCTGGTACAATCGTTATAAAAAAAAAAAAAAAAGGGAACTCATGTCAGTTCAATTTATTAAATACATACTGTTTTGTAATCAGTTTAAAATGAAACCGGCAACATAAATAAAAAATGTAGCACTGTACTGTGTGGTGAATTAACCAAATCCCGCAAACGCATATAATGGAACATCCGACAAAAAATTCAAAACATGCAAAATAATAAAACAGGGGTGAAAAACAAATATATACACTTCCATTTATGATTCCTTTTGGGTGGCAATTAGAAAAAAAAAAAAACTTTCCGGCGTGTTAAGAGATGTCATTTTATTTCTGCTGAAATTTTACTTAGCTAACATAATAATTCATAACATGTAATGCACATGTTGTTGAAGTACAACCAAATGCGTATTATACATTAGGAAAAAAAATAAATAAAATAGATAAACCGAACCGAAACCAATCATCTTTTCAAATATCAACCATGGATGACACTCTATCATTTATGGCGTCGCTCAACGACTCCATGGGCAGTATTGAATTAGAAGAGGACCAACCGAATTTTAAAGATATATGGCAAGATGTGGAAGAAGAAAATGAAGTAGAACAATACATACCTTCTAATGAAATCACAAAAGTTTTTTTAAATAGTCAGGAAATGTTATACAATACTTTATTTTCTGTAAAATATTTTCGTTCAGATGATTTCAATGCAGATTCCGATTTTATAAAACTAACAAAATATTTTGATAACGTCAAAGAAAATATTGCGGCGGAACATCAAGAAGATAGGATAAAAATATCTACGCTGGCAATGGTACAGTTGCACCAGTCGTTTCTCTTACGTGGGATTCCATCGGTCATAGAAATATGTTGTATTTCTATAAATACTTAATGTTTTTTTTGTTATTTTTTTCTTTAGAAGCATTTAAAAAAGAAAACAGACGAAGACAGCGATGAAGAACTGCAAATAGAAGACCAAGGAGCCGGAACATTTTTAACGAAATGTCCTATTTCTCAAATGCCTTTTGAAAGACCAGTAACACAAAGGTAGTTCTTCGCAACAAATATTTTTTTCAAAAAAAAAAGAAGTACAAATTCGTGTTTCGAACCATTCCAACTATTCCAATCATATATGTTGAAGAAAAGAAAAGAAATTGTGCCGTTTTTTTAAACACGATTTCATTAAGAATCATTTTATTTCTTTTTATGCAAATCATTTGTTTATATTTTTCAGGCTTAATAAAGGCAGAGATACCTGTGTTCACACATTTGAAAAATCGTTCATATATCAATTAATGTAAAAAAAAGGAAACAACAACAAAAAAAAAAAAAAAAAAGTATAATAAGTATAATAAAAAAGCTTTAAACTTATGTCTCTTTTAAAAAAACCATTTTAATTTATTCTTCATTTTTTTATTTTCTTATTTTACGCGCAGAGGAAAACAAGGTAGCATTGACTGTCCATTAGCAGGTTCGGTCATTTTATTATTGTTACAAACAAATTTGTTATAAAAAAAATACATCGTCATGATAATGATATCTTGTAATATCATATATAACATTTCACTCTCTTTTTATTTTTTTTGGTTGTTGGGGTCGGGGTCGTGTCTCTTTTTTTTTTTGTTGTTTGCAGCTTGTAAAAAGAAAGTCTATCGCAGTAAATTACTTCCCGATTATGAATATATACAACATATCCGGTAAGTACCAAAGCAGAGGAAAAACATTTCAAAGGAATTGGTTTCTTTAACATATAAATAGTGCAAACATACAAAGTGTGACACATTTACTTTACTTTCTTTTTTAAAACACATGGAATCGCTTTTCTTTACCCAACTTTTTTTTATAACAAATTAGATACAAAAAACTAGTGGATAGTGTAAAAAACGCAAAACAGTATTTTGAAACTATACAGAATCAAGGTTGGAACAAATTGAAATACATAAAAGAAAATGAAAAATCTTTTCCATTATTGTTAGACTGGTTCTATATTGACATCATACATAATATATATAATATGTCTTTCCTTTTTTTTTTTATGATATCTTTTTTTTCTTACAGATGATTTTTGTTCATCTGATGAAAATGAGGTAGACCAATTTAAAGAGATGTAGTGGACTTGTTGATATATTTCGCTGGAATTGTATATTTTTTCTTATTTACAACTGTACTTTTAATTTGTTGAATGTGTGAGGATGAAATGTTTTTTCTCTTTTGTTTTTCTTTTTTTAATATCTAGTAAATTATACATGAAGAATTGTAACATTGACTTGCCATGATGTGATTTTACCATTCTTTTTTTCTTTTATTGATTTCCTTTTTGTAAACGATTGTTTCGTTTTTAAAACTCAATGATACAACAATGTTTTTTTCATTTTTTTTGTTTTTTTTTGTTTTTTTCGGTTATTTATTTGGTTATGATTTATTTGGAACTATCGCATATTCAATAAACTAATATTTTCATCAAACATTGAGAATACCAACGTTTTTTCTCTTCTTCTTATTCTTGCACAATAATTTTATTAGAATAATTGGTGTATTGGAATTTATGTTTTATTTTGTTTTTTGTGCAGATTTTTTCATTTCGACAAAAAAAAAAACGGTTTTATTATGTTATGGAAAAAGTGAAACGAATGTGACAAAATATGATAAACATCTGTTAAGTTAACATATACGATTATGCTACCGTAATACATTTTTTTTTTAAAAAAAAAAAAAAAAGTGGAGTTTTATAAAAACAGGAAAACTTAAAAATTTTTTCGATTTGATATAATTTCTGTTCCACATGAAATGGGTTACAATGTGGGAATAAAAAAGGTTCGTTTATTTATTATTGTATAAAACGTTAAAATATAAATATATATTTTATTTTATTTTTTTATGAATGTGTGAGGTTATATTTTCTTATAAAAAATAAAATGTTTAAAACAAGAATAAACGAATGATTTTTTGTGAACGCAGACAAGAATTTTTTGTTTGATTCACTATGGTTTATGTGGAACACGTACCCAAACGCATTTTTTGCTTAGAGTTCTTCTAATGTTCTTAGGGTGTTTATTGTTGGCGAATGATGTGCCGAAATTCTTCCCTTTTGATACCTTCTATGATTTTCTGTTTGTTTTATATTGATGTTTTCGTATGTATGAATCCTCTCTGGAATTATCTGTATGTTTCATTTTTGGAGGGTTTTTGTCATCATCTGTTTTTTTTAAACTCTAGCAAAGTTTAAATCTCTCCTGAATTAATTGAACATTAGTAATTCCGAAAAATCAGCAACTGATTTTTTTTGTGGAATATTGTGCCACGTTGTTTTAACTGTCTTAAAAGACCGACAAAGGACAACCTGTGAAACGAAAAGGATAAGAAAAATTAAAAGAAAAAAAAATATATAATTAAAAAGAAAAAACAAAAAAGAAAAAAGAAAAAAGAAAAAACAAAAAAGGAAAAACAAAACTTCTTGTCTGAATAAAAGTCAAATGACAAACTAGCACAACAAAAATATACGTTCTTTACACTTATATTACTCAATTGGTCTCTCAAATAAAATCAGTTATATTTCACAAGGAACTACGTTTTTATATAAGTACTACATATATCATTCATACATATATCATTCATACATATATTATTCATACATATGGCATTTATACATATATCGTTTCAAAATATATCATTCAAACAAATAACGATCAGACACATTGTATCTGGATAAAACGTTTCTTTTTTTTGTTTTTTTTGTTTTTTCTCTCTTTCATTCATTTAGTAGCACATACATATTTCCAGAAAAATGAGTTGCCTAAACTATGCCATGCGCCTCTCAAAAAATGAAAATAAAGGTCCATTGAACGAGCAGGAATATTTTGAAAATGAAAAAGATGAACAAAAAAAAGTCCATATGTTAATAGAGAAAATAAAAGAAAGTAATTATATAGTTGTACATGTCGGTGCAGGCATTTCCACGAGTTCGGGTCTACAAGATTTTAGAGGACCCACAGGAATATGGACTAATGAAGATAGATGTCGGAAACAAAAAAATGAACCTATAAAAAAAAACAAAAAAATATGAACATAGAAAAAACACATACGAAAAGCATCAAAGAGGAAAATTCTTCATCAAGGCATTTGGAACAAAATTTTGTTGTTGATAAGGTGAAAACTAATGATGGGGAAGAAAAAATTGAATCAAATAATGTGAAAACAAAGGAAAACACTATTTGTAAAGAAACAAAAACGGAAATTACTAGTACTAGTACTATTTTACAAAAAGAAAAAAATAATAATAAAGATAATCAAATAAATAATGATAATATTTATAGTTATAATAATAATATTAAAAATAATAATAATGATAATGATATAAAAGAAGAGATTATACAAACAAACATAACAAACGTAACAAACGTAACTAACGTAACAACGTTAACAAAACAAGAAATGAAAAAAGAATTAGAAAACACCGACAAAACAAAACAGAAAAAATCTAGTGATAATCATAATGATATTAATGAAAATGAAGATATAGAAAATCTTCAAAATTATGTTAAATTCGGGAAAAGGAAAAAAAAAGTAGTTGATTTACATTTAGCACTTCCATCGAAAACACATATCATGATAAAAGAATTAATGAATAAAAATATTATAAAATATTTAATTGTACAAAATATTGATTCTTTACATTATAGAGCAGGTGTTTTTTTTTTCTAAAACTTCCGAAATTCACGGAAATATATTTATCGAAAAATGTGATTTTTGTGGAAGAAGATATTTAAGAGATTTTGTAATTTCTACTATTAGTTTTAGTCCTACCGGATCATTATGTTATTTATGTTCGTTTCCACCAGTAGGAATATGTACAGATGTATTATTAGATTGGAATAATTCGTATGAAGATTTTTTTCACACAAAATCTATCAAACATTCACAAAAAGCAGATTTCCATTTTTGTTTAGGATCTAGTTTTTACATCGTACCTGCCAGTTTTTATCCTTCTAAAAAAAAATTCGCCAATAAAAATTCCTACGTTTGTCTAGTCAATTATCAAAAGTCTTATTTGACACAAGAAGCAGACTTAAATATACACGCAAATGTCAATGACGTAGCAGATGCCATTATAAAACAATTTAGACTTAATCCTTTATCAATCAGAAAGACTAAAATTGTTATCGTCCGATGTCCAGTACGTAGCTGTGATGTGTTTTATGGAAATATGATAGAAGTGTATTGTGATGGGAAAAAAGAAGGAGAGAACATCGATAACAGAAATTGTCAAACAGATCAAGAAAAAAATGAAGTACATGAAGAAAAACCAGCAACAAAAGTTGAAAACGAAGAAAAAGAGGGAGCAAAAATAGAAGAACAAACATTCTTGCTAAAATGTACTATGATTAAAAATATAAAGTTACCTCATTTTTGGAAATGCAACACATTTATTAAACAAATAGACAAAACCAAAGGAATATGGCTTATAAAAATAAAGGAAACTATTTGGTTACAAGCCGAATTATGGTATGACTCTTTTGTATTACTAAAATTGTTTTATGATAAAATGGATACATGTGTACATTTTAATGTATGGGAAGTTGATGTGGCTTATAATTTTGGAGACGATCTAGATTTTATAGATTCGACAGATGTAAAAAATAAACACATTTGCAATTTTAAAAATTTCAGTATTTCTATAAATGAATATACTAAAAGGGTATATAATAATGATGATGTAGATGAAAAACAAAAAGATGAAGAAGAAGAAGAAATAGAGAATGAGAAAGATGAAGAAGAAGGAGAGAAAGAGAAAGATGAAGAAGAAGAAGAGAAAGAAGAAGAAAAGAAAAAAGAAGAGAAAGAAGAACAGAAAGAAGAACAGAAAGAAGAACAGAAAGAAGAACAGAAAGAAGAACAGAAAGAAGAACAGAAAGAAGAACAGAAAGAAGAACAGAAAGAAGAAAAAAAAAGAAACACAGCAACAATAGATATGATGAAAACAGAGTACATAAATTCTGGGTGTAGTAGTAGTGAAAACAATACAAATATAAAATGTAGAACAGACAGCTTCGAAAGAACGATGCTTTATGAAAATGAGAAACAACAGGGAACATCAAAACAAAAGAAAAATTACAAAAAATCGAACGAAAAAGAAGACATTCAGCATGAATTAAAAAATAAACTGGAATATAATGGATCATATATATCAGAATATGAAGAAGTAGAAGAAATGAAGGAAAATGAAATAATCTCACAAAATATATTGATTTCTGAAATTATCAATGAACATGTACATGTAGGATTCAATCCAAATGATATAGTAAAAAAGTCCAAGGCACGATTAGTAGCATATTCAAATAATTCAATAAAAACAAGTAAATCGAATAATAAGAATTATTATCCAATGAAATTGGGTGAATCTTTTAATCTTATGTATAATTTGTTTTGTCTTAGCAAAAATGGAAAACATATACCATTGCTGCCACATAAAGAAAAAGAACGAGATACTTCTCAACAACTGACAGTAGAAGAAGATAACACAAACGATGCGATTATAACAAATCTTAATTTGAAAAATAATAGTGATTTATATACAGTGGATTTTGTAAATAAAATTGAAAAAACAAAAAACGAATTTACTCAAAATAGATATTCTTTCCGAAAAAGGAAAAAAAGAAAAAAAGAAGATTATAATTCTTCTTCAGATGATGAAACCAATGGTAAAAAAGACAGGTTCATTTTTTATAATGTTTATATGACCACAAAGAAAACAAAAAATAAAGAAAAAATAGAAACAGGGACGAAAATAAAGACAGGGATAGAAATAGAAACAGAAGAAGAAGAAGAAGAAGAAAAAGATATGTGTTATATCTATGAAATACATATTGATAGAAATTTTATTCGCAATATCTCACAATATAGTAATAGCCTTAAAGATTCTGATTCTAGTTCTCTTCATAAAAATAAAGATAAAAATAACCGCATTGTCAAATGTGAATCATTTGTTGATGAGGTAAAAATACAGATAAAAGAAGAGATAAAAGATGAGATAAAAGATGAGATAAAAGATGAGATAAAAGAAGAGATAAAAGATGAGATAAAAGAAGAGATAAAAGAAGAGATAAAAGAAGAAAAAAAAGAAAGCAAAAAAAAAGGAGAAGAATTTGATATGAATTCTCCTCTTCTTATTTGTCCTTCTCTCTTTATACATAAAAAATATAGACTCGGGGAATTAGTGTATAAGGTACCCAATTATATTAAACCGGAAAGAAAATATACACCTTATAAAAAAGTGGCAAAAAATAACTGTTTTTCAAATACTCTGGAAAAGTGGAGATATAATATGTGGATAAACATATATAATGATATAATGAAAGATACTTGGGAAAACCACTTAGTAGATTCTCTCTTCTTTAAAGAATTGTCGTATTTTCCTTTTTGGTGTTTAAATTATATTAACGATATATTTGAATGTGTATAAAGTATGAAGTATGAAAATTTCTTTTTCTTTTATTTCTTTTCTTTTATTTTTTGTGACAAATTTTTTTGTATTTTGAAAGAAAAAATATAGAAGTTATTTTTTATTACTAAAAATAATATTATTAGTTATGCATGAATTTATCATACATTTAGTATACAAATCACTTATGTTTTTAGATTTTAAAAATATCTTTCGATCTAATATAGAAAATATCTATCATATATATAAAATAAAAGTTTTATTTGTTCATTTAATATTTTTCTTAACTTCTTTTCATCATCATTCTTTTAAAAATGAAAACAATTTCATTTCCTATTAATCGTTTCCCCCCAAGAAAAAAAAAAAAAAACGAGGACTTATGTGAAATGAGGTAATTAAATAAAAAGACCAGTCTTTTAGTAGTAGTAACAGTAACAGTAACAGTAACAATAGCAATAGATATATTATAACATCAATTATAACGAAAATATAGAAAATATGGAAATTTTCAACAATGTTTAGAAAATGTAGAATATTTGAAAAATGTAGAAAATGTAAAAAAAAACTAAGAAAGAAAAAAAAAAAAAAATTGTAAAAAATGTATAGAGTGAATCATAGATAATTGGTTTATTCCGATTCATCTAAGAATTCTAATTTATTAAGTGCTTTACGCAAAATATGTCCAAGGTTTTCGTTGCCAACATCATTCACATGTAATGTTCCTTTTGTAGTGTTTTTACTAGGTTTATCATTAATATCTTCTAATTTTGTCCCTTGACTGCTATTTTTTAATTTTCTTTTAATTAATTCAAACACAGATGCTTCCGTTTTTTTCGACAAAATATCCAATTTTTTTTTTAAATCCCTTTTCAAATCCGCATTAATATCTTTTGCGTCTATCTGATCTAATACATTCCCCTTTAATGCATTTTCTATCTCTAATTGAAATTCCTGATTAATTGTTTCTTCAATTGCCTTCGTATCAGGTGCTGGTGTACAAAACACTTTTAAATTCTTATTGATTGGTTCATAATTATAAAAAACTGGTGGTTTCTGTTTTACATTCTGTTTCTTCTCTACTTCCATTGTACATGTATATTATTCTTATAAAATCTTCCAATTCTTTCTTTTCAATCCTTTTTATTTATTTTATTACTTGCTTTTCTTCTATATATTACATATATATATTATATATATATAACAAGAACAATTAAAGGAAACGTTTCTTCTTTTTTTAAAATACTCAACTTATGTAATTCTTCTTTCAATTTTTTAAAGTTACTCAACATATCTATATCTATATATATATATATAAAAGAAAAAAAAAAAAGCAGAACTTATTTACATCTATATTTGTTCAATTAAACTAAAATGTACCAATTTTTTTCAAACAGAACATTTTTTCTTTATAAATTGTTGCTTATGTATATTTGTTAATTAAATATTTAGTTTTTGAAAAAAAAAAAAAAAAAAAAAACAAACAAAAAGATCATACCTGTTAGCAAAAAATGCAATAATATAATATTTATTATTATCAATATAGTCAACAACTGTTTCTTTTTTTTAATTTTTCAGTGCTTCCTATTTATTCTTAACAACTCACTATTTGTTCACAATTCGCACGCATACTTGTTTTAATTATTAACAATACTGTTAAAAATTTTAAAAAACATTTATAAAAATGATCTATAAAAATGATCTATAAAAATATCCTTTTTTAATAGTATTTAATATTTTCTGTATACATAATTTTATTAAAAAAACATGAATAAATGTTTTATATACATTTATATATAAAGAGAGAAAAATTTATTGTAATCCATGTAAAAAAAAAGAAATTCTGTGCATAAAATAATTTTCGGGAACTTTTATTTTTACCGTTTTATATATAATATATACATATTTTTTGTATGTTATTTTTTTCAATAATGTGATTTTATGAGAAAAATTGTTCTTAAAGTTAAGAACAAAAAATTTTACTAGAGAAAATATGAAACTAAAATAAATTAAAGAAAAAAAAAAAAAAAAAACGAAATAAGAGGGTACGTAGAAAATTGTTATAGAAAATTCTGATTACCATATGTTAGAAACAATTCATAAAAAAAAAAAACAAGAGTGTTAGTTATTCGCTGTGTTTTGGTTTTGTCAGTAAAAAAGAGAAATGTATTTAAAAGTGGGTTATTATATGATCTTGTGACAAAATCAATAGGTCAAATTGGAAAACATTCCTAATTTCTTATTGGGTATTATTGTAGTGCTAGTTTGTGGTAAAAGGAACTTAAACTAAATATTCCAGCATATATATTTGGTCTCCTTCATATTTATTTGGTCTCTTTCATATTTATTTGGTCTTCTTCATATTTATTTGTTCTCTTTCATATATATTTGGTCTCCTTCATATATATTTGGTCTGATATTTTTTTTGTTACTGTAATTTTTATATAAACGCAATAGTTATATATAAGAAACAAATAATTATTACATGCTGAAAATTAAAAACGAAAAGAAACAAAACATAAGATCTTGTGTTGTTTCATGTTTTGCGTCATTAAAACAATAACATCAAATAAGCGAAGTACATATATAAAATCAAAATAACAACTAATATTAGCATTAACATTAATATGATATAAAAAAACGGACTATTCCAAAAGACAAAATAGTGAAGATTATGCAAAAACGTAACCAAATGATACCAAACTAAGTCAAAGGGAACAAAATATAAATACAATTCGATAAATCGATTTATATATATGTTTCTAAACATTTGGAATTATAAACTGTCCTAATTAAAATAATTCTTTCATTTATATATAAAGCATAGTGTTTGTATTTGTATCGATAAATGTGATTTTTATAGTAAATGTAATGGAAATTTCAATTGTAGTAATTTCCACTGTGGTAATTTCAACTGTGGTAATGTCCACTGTGGTTGTACATTTTTTTGTAGCAAGAAGATTATGATTGTTCGAAATTGGTTTTAGGAAATGTAACGAAGTCAAGTCCTATTATAAATTATAAACAATCTAAAAATAATTTTCTTGATTCGTATGTCAAAAATATTGAAAATGATAGAAAGAATAAGTCTAAGGAAAAAAAAAAAAAAAAAAAAACGCAGGGAAACAAAAAGTTGGCGTAAAAAAAATTGTAAAATATAAACAAAAAGAATCAGAAAAGAAAAGAAAAAAGGTTAAAGAATGCAGATGCAGACATTGCAAATGCAAAAACGTCAAAAAGTAATAAAATTCTCCACTTCCCTCACTACCCCTCCAAAACAAACTATAAAAAATCGTAAATCAGAACTTCAAAAAAATCTTAGAATTTAAAAAAAAAAAAAAATTGAGTAAAAGGAGAATTCACACAAAAGAAGAATGTTGAAAAAATAAGAGATTAGTAATCGAAATTAAAAACTTCAAATTCTATCAGCAAAACATAGTTTTCCTTCTAAAGAAAATACAACACTCTAATGTTTATGCACATTTCATATATGTACATACATATACATATACATTGAAACATTTGGAAATATATGGAAATATATAATATGTGCATAAATCCATTTTTTATTTTATTTAATTTTTATATTTTTGATTTTTTGTATGGTTATTTCTTTTGGAACTTTACAATTTTCTTATTTTCTTTCAAAGTTTCTTATTAACTACAATTATTCATGCAAATAAACAATTTGCACTGATTGTAAAACAGTGTTGGTGTTCGTTGAAATATCCAAAGAAGTATCTTTTTTTAAAGTAAGTTCTGATGTCACTTTTGTATATTGTTCTGGCTTCAAATAAATATCATTTATAAAAAAAACATCATTTACTTTGATAGAATGAATTTCTTGTTTTCCTGTTGGAGAACCAATCTCGACAGTTACTGAATATAAACCACTATGAAGTAAATCAATGGACCATTTATTGGACGTGTCACATGGTGTATTTACACATTCAGCCGGATGAAAACTAATACCAGCATGATGTAAATCATTTTTATTTAAACTATTTACTGGAACTGGTGTTGGTAACTTCTCCCATCCATATTTAAACATTCCATGAGTCTCTTTTAGTCTTCCATTATCAACATGCCAATTTAATGGTCTCGTCAGATTTATGTCCTTACTTCTGAAAAGGATATTCATTTCATATTGACTTTTTTTATCAGTTAATTCTTTTTGATTCTTATGATTCACACATGATAAACCATAAAAAGCAACCGAACCTCCACTCTGACTTTTCTCATCAGCAACTTTGGATAACACCAACTTTACAGTTTTTGTTTTTACTGCTTTTTTAAGTTTGTAATGATGATGTCCAGGTATGATAGAAAAAACAACCGGATTTTTTATGTGGGGAAAATGTAACTGTACTTCAGTGACTAACCGTTCTTTAGAATTTAATGTTTTAAAAGTAAAAGAATGTATTTCCACTTCGTGTTTGAAATCGACACTTATATATTGTCCTAACGATTTGTTTTTTGCTGTAATCCAAGTAGAAAATTCCTTTTCTTCGTTATTTCCACTAAATCCTGCTTTACAATCAAATTTAGCAGATTCCGAAGAAGAAGTGTAACAAGAATCAAAATGAACTGAATTCGTTAAAGAAAGAACCCCAACATGACCTCTACAAGTTTCCCCTGGTTTCCATTTCTGATGTCCAACAAAAATTACATGAGGTACTACTTTCGGAAAATGAACCACCACTTCTCCTTTATCAAAATCAGACGAATATATCTGAAACACTTCACGTGTATGTTTCTCAGGATTTACTCCCACACTATACACAGATAACGTCTCTTTATTTCGTTCAAATGGAACTTTGCTCACTTCATTTACTGGCACGTCACTGCTACTAGGCACAGCAACAAAAACTACACTATGTACATTAACCTTAAACGATACAGTCTGTCTTTTTGAATCGTTAAATGTTCTAATCGCTTTCGACTTTTCATGAATCGCAGGAACATCTGCAATCAAATGATTCAAAGAGTTTAAAAATGCATAAGCCCCATTTTCTAATAAAAATATATCAAATTCATTTCCTTGCAGTTCCGTTATTTTCAAAGGTTCCGAAACGTTTCCTTGAAAAAAAAAATTGGGAGGTATTATCTCTTCAGCTATATTATCAGATTTCCAAAATAAAATCAAATGAGCAACATCAGGATGTTCATATTTTACGGAACTCAAATGAAAATATTCTACTCGGAATTTATATTTTTCACCTCCTTTTAAACCCAATACTTCCGAATGAACTTTTCGAACGCTTGTTTTCATTTTTTCAATAGGCAAAACATTCACAGGACGATTCTCTTCGGACTCATCTTCTTTAGGGTATGGCATATTCTCAACAATAATAACAGTATTATCTAAATACACTCGAACTCCGCAATCATGTTCTACTGTAATAACATAATTATCCGTTTGAGGAATTCGTAAAAAACCATCCCATCTTACTGAAAATTGTTGATACGGCACATTTTCAATTGGTACTCCTGTATCCCAAATAAAATTTATGTATTTGTCATTATTAATAGAAACAGGATATCCAGTAAAATAAGCATTATCATAATATCTTCCGATTAATCCATCTTCCCGTTCTTCTACATTATATCCGTTTACAACACTACAATTTTTTTTATTTTCAAAAGATGTTTTCCTATGTTTTTCCACTTGATCTGCTAATTCGAAATATTTGTTTTGAGTGTCACCTATGCTTGATGCCAGTAACAATAATTTGTTGATATTTCGACTGGAATTTTTGGCAACATCGTTTATTTCTTCTATCTTTTTCTTAACTAATTCAGAAGTAGTACCACAAACTTTCTGATATTTTTCATAAATCCCTACCAGTTTTTTATTTTCTAATTCCAATTTTGTTACTGCTGTTGTCAGTTCATTCGATTTGGCCTGAAAAAAAAGACGAGCTTTCGATCGAACCACATCATAATTAATAACTCCTTTACAATAATCCCAATCTCGACTACCCTTTCCTATTAGTTGTACTTCTACATAACACCAATCCTTTCCTTTAATTCCATTGGGGTCTGTTGCTTTTGTACAATCTGTGTACGTATGTTCTTCTTGAACAAATGCAGCAGCACACAAACGACCATCTACTGTTTTCCGATGCTGTTGTCTATATTCTGTAAGTTTCTGCAAAACAAAAGATAAAGAAAATCAGGTAACACATATAATCACCTAAAAATCTATAATTCTCAATTCTTTTATATATACATATACAAACATTATATATATATATGAATATATATATATATATATATATATATATATATAGAGAGAGAGAGAGAGAGAGAGAAATGAATGTACGCAAGATTATAGATATAAAATAAACACGTTGATGAATATTCGATATAAATACTATCTTCCTTAACACTAGTTATTCTTTCAAATCCCTTCTACCAGTTGTTTCTATGTTAATCCTTTTCTTTTTTTTCTTTCTTTTTTTTTACCTTTAAATTTTCTTTATCTTCCGTTTGGGAAAAACACAAATGGAAGAATAAGAGATAAAAGAGCGACAAAACAAATATAAATTTCATTTTATAGAAACTTCCGGATATATCCAATTTCATAAAAACAAAAAAAGATATCTCCTTTCTGTTTCTTTTCCCCTTTTTTTTTTCCTTTTTCTTTTTCTATTTTTATATTTCCGATGTGGAACAGCCGTGTGTTCCCTAAAGTGGTTCACTTCTAACCATTAATGTCAATAGAAACTACTGTTGCAAAGAGAAAAAAAAAAAACATCTAGCGAAGGGACATTGGAAACAACAAAACGTTGTAAGAATAGACAAAACCAACAAAATAGAATTATTTAGATTTCTACAAATATTCAAATGTTCTATAAATATGAAAATACTATTAATATGTAAGCATAAGAAAAAATGCTTTTTCTTTTTTTTTTTACTGATGCGTAAAAGTAGTATGTTGCAAAAAGAACTAATCTATACCAAAAAAAAAAATTCTACGCTTTTTTTTTCTTTTTTTGGTAAAGAGATTTTTTACAGATAAAATAATTTATCCAAAGAATTAGTAGTAAGTCAGGAACTATCCCGTTAAAAAAAAAAAAAAAAACGCAAAGTAATAAAATAACAGGACACTGTAAGGAACTTTAACGAAAATAAATAATGTATGCTCATTAACATGATTTTTTATTTAATTGTATTTGAAGCAGTTTTTTCTTTTTGTTCTCGTTTTTTTTTTTTTTTACAATAAAGACACACAGTTAACAGTTCCGTATTATAAATTCAAAATTTCACATTTTGATAAAGGTGTACCTTTAAGAACTATTTAATTTTCCAATTTCTATAAGACACATAAGAAAAAGATAGTTAAGGCAGATTCATGTTTAGTTGGTGTTGGTATTATTTGTGTTGTACACTTTTTTTATATAACTCATAAAATAAAAAAAAAGAAATATAAAAGGCTATTCCAAAGATTTATCTAAATCTAAATAAGTAAAATTCGTTTTACTGTTGATACATGGCTGTTGACGATATACTTATATATATATGTATAATATATATAATTATGTTTTGCTAAGGTTTTAAAAAAAAATTAATAATTTAGTGTTAGAAAAAAAAAAAAAAAAGGAAAGAAAAAAAAAATGATCAGAATAGTTATGATAAGAAATGTACGTAGTGACTTTATGTTTTCTTGTTTCATCAGTTTGTCTGTTAATTTTAATATTCACTACATTCTTTTTAATTCAGACACACTGAAAAATAAACAGTATTAATAATAAAGTAGAAAATTTAAAAAGAGCAAAAATATAAAAACGGCCAAATAATAAAAAAAAAAAAAAAAACGGGGGGCTAAATAAAAAAGTGTATAAATAAGAAGTAAAAAGAAAACAGAAGAAAGTCGGTATAAATAAAAATTTATAGTACAAAAAACTAAATTTTTTAATAATTTATAAAATAATAAAAGAAACTTTTAATTATAAATCGAGCCTCAGTTTCTTTCCTACATCCATGTGAGATATCATCTGTTAAAAGGTAATTAGCAAAGAAAGAAAAAAAAAAAAAACTAATATAGGGAGAAACGAAAAGATAAAATAAATAACAAATAAATTATTCATAGGAAATATGTAGATACAAATATAAATAGAAACATTTTCTCTTATTTCCTTTTTAAAATATTAATTATTACATCTTTAAATTCTTCAAAAGAAATCATTCCATCTCCATCTTTATCGGCTTGTATAATCGTTCGATCGACCAGTTGTTGTAACTAGAAAAAGGAAATACAACAAATAACAAAGTGGTTATAAAACTTATTATAAAATTTTTATAAAATTTTAAAAAATATAAAAAACAACATACAGAATATGAATAACATATATATTTATATATTGCTCAAAAAAAAAATAAACTCAGACTTCTAAAACTTACCTGCATATCATTTAAATTATTTCCAACCATCATTTTCATTACAGTAAATAATTCTCCATTAGAAATCATTCCATCTTTGTTAATATCGTATACATCAAAAGCAAACTTTTTCTTCTGAAAATCATCTGACGTAGATGCCAATTTTGCTACACGAAAAAGAAGAAAAAAAAAAAAAAATTATCAATATATATATATTATATATATAAAAGTAAGAAATAAAAGAGTAAATTAAGTACTGTAATATATTTAAATATTTAATACTTACTTATTCCAACTAAAAATTCAACGAAAGAAACTTTCCCATCCGAATTAGAATCAAATATTGATATAACCCTTTTTACTAAAGGATTCTAAAAAAAATAAAAATAAAATATAAATATATATAT
>LSRZ01000148.1:3068-30211 GCA_001625125.1 Haemoproteus tartakovskyi | reverse complement strand
AGAATGAATGAAAGAAAGAATGAATGAAAGAATGAATAAATGAATGAATAAATAAATGAATGAATAAATGAATGAATGAATAAATGAAAGAATGAATAAATGAAAGAATGAATGCATGAAAATAAAGCAAATATATACATAAAATACAGTTTAAAGTAAAAAAAACACAAAAGGTACACAACGAATACAAATAGTTACTACTATATACAGTTTCTTATCTAAACACATTTTAATGTAAACTTTTTTTTATTTTTTTAACACATGAGCAATATATGAAACCAACATATATATATATAACATATATATATACACATTTGTTTATATATATATGATATACATATGTGATTTTTCAAACATAGTATAAAGCGGGAAGTTGAAAAGAGAAAAATACAGAAAGCGAATGCATAAGTAAATACATTTGCAATTTATACATTACTTCCTGTGGCAACATATGAAAAATATCTTATGTGGTAATAAATGGATATTAGTTGAATAGATAATGAATTTAGCGGTTTCGGCAGAACGAACTGATGGAAAAACATGTAAATATGTGTTTTGAAATGAAAAGGGAAGAATTGTGTTACATAAGTAGTTGTGTCGAATGCAATGTTTCATTGGATGCAATTTTTTTATGCATAAAATCTCAAACCAAATTATATTGATTTATTTTGTCGACATAAAAAAAAAAATTCAAAAAGACGTACATTTTTTTATTTTTTTTTTTTTTTGTTTCATAAGGAAAAAATTTCAACGCGCAATCTTTGTAAAATAAAATGATATGCATATGTACATGTGCATATATGTATAAATATGTAAATATATAAAATGTGTAGTTGAGTTATTAAAGATAATAACCCTCATGTAGTTGGGGCCATAAAGATTTGTTAAATGGTGATAATTGTCTATGCGATGTCAGGAAATGAAAAGATTTTGTCCTAAAGTCATTTAAATCAGTCAGGAAATGCATCACATGCATAAACATATTTTTTTTTAATGTAAGATGGAAAAAGAATCAATTTTTTAAATTATGTTTTTTTTTTGGTTTTCTTTTAAAGTTTAAAAAAAAGGTTTTATTTTCCAAGTTTGTTAAGTTTTTTAAGTTTTTTTTTGTTTATTCTTTCGAACTGTATAAAAAAAAAAAACATGGTTTATGTTCCCAGTCTTTTATTTTTTTTTTGATTTTACGTTTTTTGGAGCAAAATTAGAACAAGGTTTTTTCTTTTAACAGGTTAATTTTTGTCTTTTTTAGAAACAAATTGAACATACCTATGTGTTAAATGTCTTTTTTTTTAACAGTTAACATTTTTATTAATCCAAAATAAACGAAAGAAAGTGTTTGTTAGTTTTGTCTTTATAAAATTTATAAGTTAATTTTTGTTATGAGATTAGGTTATTCAAATTTGTTTAAGTGGTAGGGAACTTAAGAGAAAAAAAGTATACTTTTACGAAAAACACGGTTTAGGTACATCTTACAATAAATTAACTGCAGTAAATCGGATATAAAGCTTTTCTTAATACTTTTAGGATGGAGATTAACTGCAGTTAATTATTGTAATGTCATTATTAGAAAAGTTGTGAGATGTACAGAACAATTCATTAGTAATTTTATATTTATGTTGTAAGTACCAAACAAAAAGTGATTCTTAAAAAAAAATCATATTAGTTGAACTGTTCGAATTGGTGTATAGATTCAGTATTATACATTAGGGTTAGTTTATAAGGTCAGTTTTAATTGATCGAACCGGGTTTTAGGTTTAGGTATCATTGTTAAGGACATGAATATAGGTCTAGTGTCAGTCTGTAAGATCGATTTATAGGTCTAGTATCAGTCGTTAAGATCGGTTTATGGGTCTAGTACCGATCATAAGGATCGATTTATAGGTCCTGTGGTTTTTGTTAACACGTTTTTATGGTATGGTATTATTATCGGTAGTCAGAACAAGGGTCTAAGGGGATCCACCATAGGTGAAATGATTATCTATTGTCATTGGTGAGAGTGGAATCCTAGTCGAAAATTATTTTTAATCTCAAATTAAAATAGGTGTAAGTGATCTTGAATATATCATAATTAAATGCAGTTATATTCTGTGGTACAGTTTTAAATGAACTGTTGCGAAATTACTTTATGAATAGATATTAAAAGATGTTTGATAGACCAGTAGTACACAAAATTGATCAGTATGGAGTGCGAATTATTTAGATAAAAATAATATATGTGTCAAACAAATGATGTTTCATAAGATAGGCCTGTGTGTAAATTTCAGACTTCTTTGAAAGATAAAATTAAAAAAAGATGTTATGAACACAACCTTTTAATGTTTTATGTAAAATGTTATTTTTAATTAAGGTAAATTTTTTTGTTGTTTTTCAGTTGATTTATCAGAAAAAAAGAAAAAAACATTATATAAAACAAAATAATAAATAGTTTTATTTTTTTAATAAACATGTTCGTCGATCACATGTATTATTTGTGTTATATTGCATTTTGTGAAAGGTTCTGTTTTTATTAGCATATGATTTTACAGGTTTCGAAAAGAAACATTAAAGATTTTTCGGAATTAAAATGGTTATGCATATATAGGTGTATATAAAAAATAAGATTTGTGTGTTCACTTAGTGTGAGATTCACTTGAAAAGGAGAAAATGCAATTCTTTTTTTTTTTAGTATTTACAGCTTGAGCTGGAAACATTTTCAGAACCATATGAGTTGTGTAGATTTTTTGTGTACCTTGTTTTGATGCTTAAAAAGTATCCATTCGGACACAAAATTGTACCTTAGTAAATATTTACCCGTTCTGACTGTTAAAGAGTATGTTGATAAGTTTTTTATTATACATAGCAGTGAAAGTGAATGGGTGAAAAAGATTGTATTATTGAGGAAAATTTGTTGTAACCTAATCTGTGCTTCTGAATGGGTGAAAAAAATGCTGTTCTTTTTTCATTTAACATTTGTGAATTTGTAGGGTGCATCTTTTGTATAAGTAAAAAAAGATGGAATTGTTTTTTCATTTAACATGTTCGAATTGGTAAAGTTCGTTCTCTGTTTAATGAGCAGCGTGTTATAAATATGTGTAAAAATTCGTAATTGTGTGACTACAAAATGAAATTATAGTAGAATATTATGAAACATGGTAAAGCATATAGATAGATTAGTGACCATTTTTTCATATTTGGGTTTCTCAATGAACCATTCATGTTAAGAACTTCTTGAGATCTCACTGTAAACCATTTTGTTGTACATGTTTTTTTTTGAAAAGGTCGAATTTAAATATACTTGAAATGTAATTAAACATGCCATAATAGGATGTCGTTTTTTGTAGTTTTCGTATTTTTTTAATCGGTTTTGTTTTATACTAGAGGGAAGGACAATTAGATTACATTACAGTACATATGTTCACTATGTTTTAAGTAAAGCTAATACAAATGAAAAATGAAAATATTTTCTGATAGTACCATACATCTGGCAAGAAAATAAAAATGTAAAAAAAAAATTTGTATTGTTTCTGTCTCACGAATAAATTGTATAGATAATGTAATAGTGTGGTTGTGGGCTTTTAATCCCCAAAGTATTTGCTTTTTTGTTTCGCACAGATCGTGTTACATTTAGAACCTGTGTGTGTTTTACTACCTTTTCTTTTCTCTTTTATAACTTATTCAAAAGATTAAAACGTGTATATTTTCCCATAAATAAGGAAAGAACTAGTTGGTACTTTTAATTTTTCTCCAAAAGAAAACATTGTTTTTGTTCTTGCTACATCAAAAAGCTGAGAATCATTTGTTTGTATTTGTAACAGTTTCAGCAGAGACAGACTATTTGTTTCTTTGGGAAAATAGATATTTTGTGAGAGTGGATGAATATTAGCAAATAGTGTCTCCTTTTTTTGTTTTTCGGGTGTTTCTGTTCTGAATTCATTTACAAAAGATTAAAATTTGCTGATATCGTTGAAAAAAGTTACGGCTGACACATGTAATTTTATTATACATGTACTTTTAATGCACATTTGGTGTAAGTGGTTTTAGAAGTTTGTTAGCCCCATTTTATTAGTACACATCATCAAAGGGGTTTTTGTACTTACAAAAATACTAGGTTGCATCATCAAAATATTAATTAAAGGGAAAAATCAAAAAAAAAAATGGAAATGGAAAACATCATTGACATAGAACTGAACAGAATGTAAAATAGGGAATGGAAACAAAATGAAGCTAAAAAAAAAAAGGACACATTTAAAGGAACATACGTAATTTAAGTAGAATATAGAAGTGAGTTGGAAGAACATCATACATATACTTTTTCGACTTCATGAAGTCTAAATCTTTTTTGTATAAAATATATAAATCATCAAAATGTTTCCACTAGGTACGTATGGGTGTTTTTTAAAAATAAGAAAGCTTCAGAATATGGAAATATCATTGAATTAATTGAAATAAAATGGCAATTTTTGCGAAAAGAATAGAACCAATTTCATTGCATACGATCGAGAAGGAATCGTATTTGTTCTATTGTAATTAACTTAATAATTGTTGAGGTACTGAGGATTCGTTATTTCTGTGCAGTTCATACTCCCGTTCTTTGTCAAGAAATGATATAAAAATACTGGGTACATAATTTATATCTTCTAAGTAACTGTTAAAGGATCTATAATGTGGAGGAAATCTTTTATCTTTGACTACATAATTTCCCTGTGCATCAATTGGTAACATGTAGTGGTACATATTCATATCCGTGTTATCCAAGGGGAAATGGAAAAACGTTAGCATACATGCTATGAGTTCTTGTTGTTTATCAACAAAAAGTAGATGTGATGCATTTTCAAAAATAATTAAATGTGAATTATTAAAACATTTTACAACTTTTTGAAAAACACTGGTAGTACAGATATGATCTTTTTTTCCACAAACAATTAGAACAGGGATGGCACTTAATCCTACTTCTTTAAATAGTTCTTGAGAACTCCATAATTTTAAATTATTTAAGCAGCCTAAAATAGAATGGGTAATATTTTTTTTCACAAATAATTGCCACATTATTCGGTTGTATAAATACTCGGAAGAATCTACTTGTTTATCTACATTTCGGAATTTCTTTTTTGAGATAAAACAAGGAGAAACAAAATAAGAAGAGCATTTAATTACACATGGACATACTTTTAATAACTTTAATAAAAAGGGTTTTTTTTCTAACATACCAACTGGTGATATAAAAAGAATTTTTTTTACTTGATTAATATATTTTTTAGCAAATGCAGTAGCTATAACGCATCCCATTGAAAACCCAATTAAATAAAAATTTTTATTTTGTAAGTTCAGAAAGTTTAATAATTCTTCTGTTTGTGAAACAAAAAAATCTAATCCGTAGGTTTTTTCTCTATGATTGTATTTGGGGCACGCAGATAATCCATATCCGTATAAATCAAAATTCAAGACTTGAAAACGGTATCGAATTAATATGTTTTGAATTTCCGAAAACGTTATATTAGTACCATTTAACCCATGAAAAGTTATTACTAAAAGATCATTTTCTTTTCCTTTTAAATCATAATTGATGATTCCGTGTTTTCCGAAAAAGACATTTTTATAAGAAAAAGGACATGTGATGTTTTTATTTCTTAGATATTTTGGTACTTTGTAAGTGATAAATTTGGGTGTTGATGAAGGTTCATCTTTAGTTTTTAATTCTTCTTCTTGTTTTTTTTTTTCTTTTATTGTTTTTTGCATTAGACTTTTTTTTCGTTTTTCTTTTTTTGTAGATTGTTCTGCTTCTATAAAACTTCCCTCATTCGTCTCCGTTTTTTTTTCTTCCAAATCTTTATTTTTTTGGGTATCTTGTTTCAGACTCTTCAGACTTTTTTGTGTGTTTTCTTTTTTTTCTTCTTTTGTCGTTTCTTTCATAATAAGATTTTGTGTTCCGTTTTCTTGACACGAAGAAGACTTGTCTTCCTGAGATTGTGTTTTTGATAACTTGTCCTCTGTTTTTATTGTAGATAATTTAGATTGTTTTTTACTCGTTTTTGACTTTGGTTTTTCTTCTTCCGTTTGACATTCTGTATATGATTTTAATAAGGTTAATGATTCGATGCCATTTGTTAAAGATTTCGGTTTTACTTTGGTTTGTTTTTTGCTAGATTGGCTTAGCACACTTTCTTTATTAGAAAAACTGTCATCTAAAGACTGTAAGGATTGTCTGTTGCTTTTTACTTTTATGGAGTCGTACTT
The DNA here is from genome assembly GCA_001625125.1 of Haemoproteus tartakovskyi. Lineage (NCBI taxonomy): Eukaryota > Apicomplexa > Aconoidasida > Haemosporida > Haemoproteidae > Haemoproteus > Haemoproteus tartakovskyi. The sequence goes on along the minus strand of LSRZ01000148.1, from coordinate 23,998 downwards.
ATTTTCTGAAACGTGTATGCCATATTTCATATATGCATGAACTGTTTTATCTAAATCGACTACATTTTTACTGTATGGGAAAACAAATAAGGGATTTCCGTCATCTAAACTCGAGTATCTCATTTCACGAATGTTTTTACGTGCAACCATGGCATAGTATTCATTTTTTTTTGTTTTTGTTCGATCATTTTCTTCTATTTTTTTTGTAGAATTATGGTCTGTTTCGTTATTGATTTGTGTATCGTCTTTTTCATTTGAACTTTTAATTTTTTCATCACCATCATTCAGTGGAGGTTTTTCTTCACATTCCAAGTCATTACCATTTGTATTTTTTGTTTTCTTCACTGAAGGATCAGTTTTACTTGGTGAGTCTTTTGTTATGTTGTTTCCCTTCTTACTGTTTTCCATGTGTTCTTTTTAATAATAAATTTCCTCTTTCTTAATGATGATGTTTCTTTTTTAAGTGTTTTATTTTCTCTTCTTCTGAATATAAGTTATAAAAGTGCACGTTTTTGTTTATGTTTTTGTTTATGTTTTTGTTTTGATTATGATTTTGGTTTTAGTTTTCATTTTTATTTTTGTTATTTTTCTTTATTCATTTATTCCTGTTTTATCTATTTCCATTTTCTAATACCGTTATTCATGCATACGTCCTTCTTATCTTTTTTTTTTTTTTTTTGTACTTTTTTGTACTTATTTGTTTCTGTTTGCACAACTAAAAGAAATACTGTTTCTTTTTTTTTTTTAAGTGTGTCATTTATATTACAAAAAAAAAAATTCTACACCGTTCTACAATTGAAATGGTGGAATTAGGTATGTTTAACAAGTTACAAGAAGTGTATCGTGTCATCAAGTAAAACATAAAACACTTGCCACATGCTTTCTTAAAATATGAGATTTTAGAATATTTAACTTGTTTTTTCAAATTAAAAAAGATTAAGTGTGATCAGTTCTATAAGTGCCAGACAAAGCCAAATTCAAAAAACAAATACAAAAAGAAAAACTAAAAAGTAAACAATGAAAACTGAAAAATAAAAACTAAAAAATGAACAATAAAAACTAAAAACTAAAAACTAAACATAAAAAAATAAGAACTAAAAACTAAATACTAAAAAATGAACACTAAAAAATAAAATCTATAACAAAAAAAAAAAAAAAAACTAGAAAATGAAAAGCAAAAAAATCAACTCCTTTCAAAAGGGGATTTTTAGTATGAGTTGTTTTTCTTCTGTTTTTATTGTTTTTTTTTTCTTCTTTTTTTATCGTTTTTTTTTTCTTCTGTTTTTCTTGTTTTTTTTTTCTATGTTTTTAAATAGTTGAAAATGCTTCCATTTGTATTTACAATGATGATAAAATCAATACTGAGATGGTTGTAAAAAAAAAACAAAACAAAAGTTGTATTCCTGAATAATTGTTCACAGCGAAATGAAACTTGGAATACAACAGTTTCTTCAAGATTCGATTAATTTAGGTATATCATCATTTTGCACCCTTTTTCTGAACAAGTTCTTCTGTTGCCTTTGTGTTAATCATAACAAAAAAACAATATGTTCCATTACAAGAACAATTGGACAAATAACGTTTGCACATATTTGGTGTAGGCATATTTAAAAATAAATAACTTCTAAAGACGACTGTCTAATAAAAAAGTCTTCTAGACATATTCATAAATATAATCTTGGTAAAATAATAGTTACAAAATCAGTAGGTTACTTTCCAAATATATAAAGTAGCAACAAAAATCGAGAAATCTAATCCTTCAAACTCACTGCACATGTACCAAGAGATTTAATAAGAGTACATAAGCACTGATCTAACGTTAGCATAACAAATACATTACTTCTTAACTCAAATATCTGTTTTTTGAGAAAAAACACGTTTCTTCTGTCATTTTCTTTTTGTTTGTTTCCTACTTATTTTCATCAATAGTTTATGGTTATAGCTGAACACAGGTGTCTATAATACAAAAAATAAATATACACATAACACAGTAAGTGTTATTTTATTACACAACGGAAATGGACTTTTCGTTTCGCTCGAATGTGTTTTTCTTATTTTGTAGTAATTCCTATTATTGAACTTTTACAATTCAATCGTTTGTTTCAAAAGAGTGAACAAATGAAAATTTATCCTTTTATTTTTCATTTGGTAATTATCTTGAATAGTCCAGATAAAACGTCATCAATTATGTTTCCCTTTTTGTCCTTAAAGAATTATTTAAATATTTTTTACATCATTGCATTCTTGTGTTTTATAGTTTTTCCCTTTTTTTTTTTTTTTTTTTTAGTTTTCCATCACCGACTCGTATAATTCGTTCTATTAAAATCCATTCTTTCCTTTTTTCCTGTTTCTTCTATATTTGTGTCCATCTGTACACAAAAGCGTGAAGAAATGAAACATGGTTGATATAAATGAATAACGTAATAAACTACAAAATATTTATTTTATACAAAAGGAAATTTAAAAAAAAAAAAAAAAAAAAAAACTAGACAGCAATGAGTAAACGCCACCCAAAGGATATTTCACAATAAAAAAAAATCCCAGAAACTATATATCTTATTTAGCAAAGATAATAAATAATGTATATGGAAAAGGTCTTTTTTGAAAATTTTATATATAATGAAATAAGAACATGATATCTTAAATAGATAATTCTCGTCCATTAAATAAAACCCGCGCTCAAAAGAATAAAAGAGAATGTTTATAATTTATTGCCTGTTCGAAAAAAACATTTCATAAGTAGCCGGGTTATGAAAAGGTAGTGAATAAATGCATATGGAAAAAAAGGGAAGCATGGGTGAATAGAAAAACCCCCATTTTGAGATTAAAAAAATGTACGCAGGGTGACAAGAGGTTGTGACTGCAACTTTCAAAAGGTATGCCATTTAAGGCAGAATTATGAAATGCTAATGAAGGGGCCTGAAATGGCGGAACAAGAATATAAGACGAAGGCTAAAACGCTTGTTAGCTTTGACTATCGTCTGATAAAAAGTGGAAAAAATAAAACGAAGGAACAAAATGAAAAAATACCAACAAATGAGAAAGGATATTTGGAGACATCTTTTGACACCCCTTTGAAAAAGGGAATGTTTGATTTCACGACAACGTTAGGAAAACATGAAACGGTAATTCGAGGTGTGGATGAAACAAATAAAAGAAAACTGCAGAGAGTAGAAGAGGTGGGGAACAAAAAGAGTAAAGTGTCATTAAATGAAACTAACAAAAAAGAAAAAATAAAAAATGCGGATTTAGAGAATACAGATAAAAAAAGAAATGCTTCAGTTCTCTTCAATGTTCAAGGAAGCGCCAAAGATGATGAGAAACCGAAAGTAGTGGAAGAAAAATCGAATAGAAATAACGCAGAAACAGTGGGAAAAAAGAAAGAATTGAACGGTGAAAAAAAAAAGAATGCAGAAAACTCAGAAGGATCTGAGCACTCCGAAATAAATGGGAAAGAGAAATCATCGGAAGAAGTAAATGGAAGTGTTTCTTTAACTGATACAAAAAGAGACGAAGAAAAGGAAACATGTGATGGCGATGGCGATGGTCTTATAGAAGCAAATGCTATTGTTCCCTTTAAAAAAGTACTAAACGAAGAAATACAAAGAAAAGAAGATGGGGGACAACAACATAAGGGTTATGAAAATGGAAAAAATGAAGAGCAAGAAAAATACAAGAAAGCACTTCAATATAACGAGATGGAGCATAAATATCCTAGAATTCATTGTGTTTCCTTTTCAAATAAATATAAAGATGTTTCGATTCGTTTAAGTGATGATCAATTAACTTGCTATGGAGATAAAGGATGGGCAAGTGTTTTTTTAAATTGTGGAGCAGATGATGGAAAATGGTATTTTGAAGTTACTGTAGAAAATTCTATTGTGGATTTGAACTTTCTTGGGTATAGTGAAAAGAAAATAAAAATAAATTCAGGTGTACGAGTAGGCTATGCATGTAGATATATGAGATACGACCATCCATTAGGAACTAACAAATATAGCTATTGTGTAAATAGTAAAGATGGGAGAATGTTTAACAGTTCGATCAGTTATGATTGCATGGACGCCTTTAGTAAAGGTGATGTGATTGGTTGTTACATGAATTTAAAAAAACAGACCAATTATAATTTCGATCCTAGATTAGATAAAAAATTATATGAGTATATACAGAATGGGATTTTATGCGATCCACAGAACCCTCCTGAATTAACAAAAAGTGAAGGATCTTTAATTTTTTTTTCTTTAAATGGGGAAATACAAGAGAATGCTTTTATTGATATCTATGATGGTTTTTACCATCCATCTGTTAGTTTATATATGGGAGCTAGTGCTCGCATTAATCTGGGACCGAATTTTAAGTATAATTATTTGAAAGACTATGTGCCGTGTATGTATATGCATCCACCTATTGTATCTTGATAAGGTACTTTATTAAAGAATGAAACAAACAAACAAACAAACAAACACACAAACAACTTTAAAACTAAAACAAAAACAAAAGAAAAATTGTTTTCTCTTTATTCAACTAAATTTTTTTTTTCTTCATACTTTTATCAATACGTGATGTAGACGCTGATGTATGCAGTCTACATTCAACTGGTTTTGGTAATCGACTTTACTTAATTGTTTTCAATATTTTTTCTTCACTTATTGTTTTTTTTTTTTTTTAACATTTTAACAGTATAATATTTGTCTTTTTTATGTGCCTTTCCTTTTGTCAAGGATTTTCCATATACAAAGTTTTTCCATCTCCGCACGTTATTTCCGTGTTTTTTTGTTTTTTTGTTTTTTCTGTATATAGTTTCTTTGAATGAATTCTCTTTTCCACTTTCCTATTTTTGTTTTTTTGTTTTTTTTGTTTTTTCTGTATATAGTTTCTTTGAATGAATTCTCTTTTCCATTTTTCTATTTTTGTTTTTTTGTTTTTTTAAGCCTTTTTGATTTCTCTTAGAGTTATTCATTTTGACTTAATAATAAGAACATTTTCTTTTATTAATTAAAAGTTTTCTTTTTGAATCATGCAATCATCAGGTTAAGATATCTAACCGTAAATTGTTCGAAAATGAAAAAACCAGAATCAAAAACAGAAACTAAAACAAAAAAACATAAACAAGAATAAAAAATAAGACATATAAGGAAAACAAAACAAAAATAGAAACAAAAACAAAAATAGAATCAAAAACAAAAATAGAAACAAAAACAAAAATAGAATCAAAAACAAAAATAGAATCAAAAACAAGAATAGATACAACAACAATGAGTTAATGTGTACAAGGATATGAATAAGAGAAAGATAATTTTGTAGTTTGAAAAATAGTGTAATGTAAAATTACATAAATAAATTGTAAGAAATTAAAAATGGGCCAAAAATCCGTAACAAAATAAATTTCTGTAAATTCGGAAATTTGATATAACATAAAATCAGATAATCTTTGTTCTCCTGATGTTCTTATTAAAATATTTGGTGGAGGCAAATTTCCCGTTAATAGTTTTTTATAATAATCAAGTATAATTAAATGTTCTCCATTAAGATACGTTTTCCTTTTACATATGCATTTTGTTTCATAATTTTCAGGGTCTTTTTGTTTTACATCTGTAATTGTTTCAGAAGTGTCTAACTCATCATCTGTCGTTTCACTGTTACAATTTGATGGGTATATAGTATACGAGATATTCTTCTCTTTTAATAAATTTTTATAAGTATCAAAATATAAAGTAGGAGAAAACGTACAAAGGCTCATTTCATTTTTACTTGTATAAGAAAAAAAGATATTCAAAAGTAAACTATAAAAGAAAAAAATAAAAAAAATGGAAATCATATAAAATAAGCAATATTTTATTAGACAATTACAAATCCCATTCTATTAATTAAAAGAATAAATATATAACATTCATATATTATTTATTTATTTATTTATTGTTTGTTTGTACTTTTGTTTATCATTTCTTACTTATCAAATTCCTTGGTCTTTTGCTCAATGTCGTTTATAATTTTTCTATAAGAATCATTAATATAAGATAAATTTCCACATATTTTTATTCTTATTCTATTGTTTTTTATAAAATCGCTAAACGAAAAAAGAAAGTACAGAAAATGTTTTTTTTTTTTTTTGTATGTGTGTCAAATGTTAGACAATATATAATGTATACTACTTTTGCTTAATTAGAAACATAGTAATGTTGCCTAGTGATGTGTACATACAAATTGAACATATAAAAAAGAAAATACAACAGATACCTGTATATAAAAAACGTATGTACAAAACTTACTTAAAAAATTGTTCATTGCTTAAATAGAACAGATTTAAGTAAAAAAGAAAATAAATTTCCTGAGGATTTCTGTTATAATTCAATAAAGATAATGAAAACACAGACAAAATCTTAATATTCAAACTGATACAAACCTCGACAGCCTAATACAAAAGAAACAGAAGTAAATGATGTGATGTGTTCTTTCTATATATCCTATTTCAACATTTTTTTTCTTCTTTTTTTTTTTTGAAAATGATAAAATATAAGGTGTGTAGAATATTAGCAAAACTTATTTACAAAAACAGAATAAATATCACAACAATATATAGTAACTTGTTCTTTTCCTTTCTTTTTTTTGTTTGGTAACTTTTATCAAGGTTTGCGATCCAAAGTAATGTCCTATAGAGGCATATAATCCCTTAGATTTAGCATATCTTCTATTACCATCCATAATAATGGCTTAAATCAGCATGAAGGAATAAAGAAAAAGAATATGTATAAAAATTCACACATAAAGCATCTTTTATCATTTCTTTTGTCATTTGTTTTTCATTTCTTATGTCATTTGATTTCTCATTTCTTATGTCATTTGGTTTCTCATTTCTTATGTCATTTGGTTTCTCATTTCTTTTATCACTTATATTTTCATTTCATTTGTCATTTCTTTTATCACTTATATTTTCATTTCATTTGTCATTTCTTTTATCACATTTGTTTTTCATTATTTTCATCACTTATATTTTCATTTCTTTTGTCATTTCTTTTGGTTTACATATATGTTGGATGTTAATAAATCTCCTTAATATGGAAGTTAGTAGTCTTTCTATGCTGAAGAAGGTAACATATATTCCAATATCAGTACAATTTTTTTAATAAATGAACATAGTGAAACATAGTAGAGCAGAACCGAAAAGAATAGCACAATTCTATTGTTTCTACGTTCGTTTGTTTTTATTTTTTGTTGACTTACCAATTCAGAGCCATTTTGTTTTTGAAACATCCAATCCTATCATTTCTTTCTTTCAACAAATTCCCAGTACACTTCGTTATATGTGATAAACGTCACATTAATTTACAAAAAGGAAAACTATTCGCAAGCAGAATAAAATTGGCTTATCGATTTTCTTAAAGCAGTTTTTTTTTTTTTTTTTTCAAATTTTATTATTGAGCGTTTGGTATATTATCCAAAAATTACAAAACGAAAACGAAATATGAAGAACTCCTCGAAGATTCAAAAAATAAAATTGTTTTAAACATATTTAAACCCTTTCTCAGTTACAAATATCTTTAAGGCATTACAATTACTGGTAAAAAATTTTATAGAAAGGTTTTCGTCTTTTATTTTCAATTTTTATCTATGCTACATTATTTATTTTTTTTTTTTACCAGTTTCTTTATCCCGTTCCCCAGTCATTTTTTTTTCTTTTTTTCTGATTGTTTTTTTCCGTCGGTAAATTTCGTTAATTTTCATGTAATCCTTTGTTCCTTTTATTATTTTTTTTTCAAAAGAATAATAACAGTTAACTATATGTTAAGAATGGAGGGAAAATAACTTTTTCATTTTCCTCCCCCAATATATTTCCAACATATACATACAGATTTCAGTACGTATCACCGAATTACGAAACTGAATAAAATTGGTACAAAATGATAAACTGTTAATTTTTTTTTATTATTTTTATTTAAGATAAAACAGAGCTAATCTTTTCCAGCGCTATTGGAAGAAATGTGTACACAATTATCTGATCATTCAAATGAAACATTTGCCTTTTGTTCTTTTTCAAACATAATTATTTATTTTGAAATGTTGTATGATTATATATTTTCATTTTTAATATACATTTAAAATAAAAATGAATTTAAGAAAACATGTGTTTTTATTTGAAAGAAGCTGATGATGTTAAGGAATTATATACAATTAGGGGGTTATTTTGAGAAAATGATAAGACATGGACCAAATAGTACAAAACATATAAGCCATTTTTTATTTTAGGGAATTGTATCTTACATTTTGTTTCGAAATGAAAGAGTGTTCGAATAAATTTAAGAGAAAAAAAAAAAAAGAAATTCCCTATTATTTACTCATTTTTTTTTTTATAAATATTTTTGAAAAAAAAAACAACGTATAATGCCCTGTACAATGTGTAAAGCTATTATGATTTTTTGATTTTTTTATTATTATTTTACCGATATCCTGAGACCTTCAGTTTTGATAGATGGTTCAAGTTGTTTACAAATATTTATTTTTATCGATTCATCTTATGCATATATGTGTTTTCATAAAGCTCTTAAAGAAAATAGACATGTGTGATAATAAAAAAGGTAAACAAATAGATTATCATACCATAACCTTGTTCTCACGTTTCTGATTATTTTTCTTAATTGTTTTCAAAAATGATGGAATTGGAAAAATTAAAAAAACAATATAGATGTAAGAAAAAATGCTAAAAGAAAATGGATTCATCTAATTTTATTACTTTAGTAAATAGTTCTTTAGTTTTTTCCGTTACATTTTTCTTTTATGTGTTTTATATACTATATATATATGTATATATGAATTAACTGAATGAAATAGATTGGTAAAAAAAAGAATGAATTAAACAGATTAATCAAAAGGAACATTTGTTTTTGTTTTTTTTCCATTTTTATTTATGTCCCCTCTGGTTTGAACATCAAATGGAAAGTTTTAAAAAAGATTTATTTTATATACATTTTATATATATAATTTATAAAAAATATATATGTAATTTATAATATATATATATATAATTTATAAAAAGTATAAAATAAATATAAATAAAAATTAATGTGTGAACATGGTGATATCTACGTAGTAGCAACCCCAATGCATTACTAAAACCAATATGTTTCCCTGACATGTTTTTATAGTATAAAACTAATATAAATTGTATAAAACTAATATGTATTGTATAAAATGAATGTGTATTAAATGTAGGTAATTTAAACTTAAGAATGTTGGAATTTCCTTTTGCATGCCTGTAAATTTAAGGAACACACTTGTAGCCGCTTACATTTGTGCTTTTATCAAAAAAAATAAAATAAAATAATAAACACATGAAAATGGGAACTGAAACAAAAAAACGTAATGTTTTATATAAATAAAAAATGAGCACACAGGCTTTTGTTTCTTACGAAAGACAGGAATGCATTTATATTTAAGCACATTTATAAATGTTTTTATGCTATCATGTGTTAAAATAAATGGTAGTTCTATACATTTTTTCTTTACAATTAAAAAAAACAAGCATAAAAAAAAAAAAGGAAAAACAACGTGTAACCTTTTTTAATAAATATGATATACTATTTGCACGATAGCTAAACAACATGTGCTCTTTTCGGCATACTATACAGAACATCTCATTTTATATAGTTCAGTTGTATTGTCTTTCAGTTTTCATGATACATTTTATTATTTTGTAAATACAATAATAGGTAAAAAGTTACTAAAGTTAATGGGATTGTGAAAAACAAGGAACTAAAAAGTTTAATAATTTGTAGAAGATAATGTAGAAATGAAAAAAGAAGTTTGGAAACTTGTAAAAACGTTGTAGAACTATCTTGACCTTGTTTTCTACTTTTTGCATGCTAACATCTATTCAGATTTCCTGCAGTTTTCCTTTTTTAAGCCCATGGGGAGATAAAAGAAGAAAAAGAAACCTAATGAATATAACAAAAAAAACTATTAAAAAAAGAAAAAAATGAAAAAAAAAAATGACAGAAAATTACAAATGATATCAGTATGTGGGGGTAATATATTAGTTTATATGTTGTATAAGTTTGTATGTTTAAAAAAAGGTTGGAACAAATTATATAAAAATTTACCTTTTATGAGTTGTTGGAATTAAATAGGCACTGAACTTGCAGCTTTGTTAAGGTGCGTTATATGAACCCATCTCAGTGCTAAAACAAATTTATAAATATAAGTTTTGTACTCATGCATGTTCCAACATTTACAACTGTTTTGTCACATCCTATTGACTAATTTACAAAAGGGGGTAGAATTTTCCGTCGTTTAGTTTTTTTTTGTATAAAAAAATAAAAAAAAAATATATAAATATAAAAAACAACATTTTTTTGTAAAATTCCGAAAAATAAAAATATCATTTAATAAAAAATAATATATTTTTTTATAAAAATTAATTTTACAAAATTATATTCCAAAATAAAATTTTGTTTTCATCAAAATATTTTTTATAATAGTTTTGTTGATTCACAAACTTTATTACTCCCCTTCCCCCCTCACAAAAAACTTTTATTATACAATTATAAATCTTAAGTTGTTTATACAAAAGTTATCTATTTAACTTAGTTATAATAATACTTTTACCTTAGTTGTAATAATACTTCTGCCTTAGCTGTTTTGTTTAGTTGTGACAAACTTTATATAGTTTTGTCAAATATTATCTATTTTTGTCAAGCTTTATATAGTTTTGTCAATATTTGTTTAGTTATGTCAAACTTTATATAGTTTTGTCAAGATTTGTCAAGATTTGTCTATCTTTGTCAAGCTTTATATAGTTTTGTCAAGTTTTATCAAGTTTTATCAAGTTTTATCAAGTTTTATCTAATTTCTTCTAATTTTGTTTTTTTTTCAAGTTGTTTTATTCAACTTTTTATTATTATACGTATAAAATAATATTCCTATATTATTTATTCCTACAATAAATCTAAACTAAAATAAAATTATTTATCTTTACCCCCTTAAACCTGGTTCCCAATAAACCTAAAAACTTTATTATTATTTTGTTACCCCCACCTGTACCATTACAAAATTTGTTTTTCATTTTTACCCTTACTTAAACTCTTAAATGTTTTTGTCGTTTTTAGATTTCAAAAACCTTTTTCCGTTTTTATCTCCACTTGAACTCATATAGCTTAAAAATTTTGTGTTTACTTGCATATATTCTATATATTCTTAATAGTATTTTCGTATTTCTTCTATTATACATTATTATCATTACTTGTACTGCATCTGTTTTTTTTTTGTTTTTTGTTTCATTAGAACCTCAATTATACTCTAGAACCAATTCTCCCCATGTTTTTATATATAACATCTGTTTCCTTTTAGACCAAACCTATTTGTGTTTCCATATAAATAATTTCATCTGACTTCTTGTATTTGTGTAATTAAAATATAAAAAAAAAATAAAAATATTTATATGTATATATGCCCTAAGCATTCTTTCCTAATATTTTTTATTATTTTTGATACTTGTAATTAAAATGATTTTCCTTTTTCTTATCTATGCCTTTTTCAAGTACGTGGCCCCTTTATTTTGTTAAATATCATTTCCTTCAATTGATAAACGAACAACACTGTTTACTAAATTGTACGTCAGCTTAGTTTTTAGTGTTTTTTAGTTTTTCCTATTTGTACAAAATTTCTATATAGTTTATACTTCTTTTTTTATTATATTAATTCCTTTTGTTCCTTAACTGTTTCACCATGTCTTACTTTGATATGTTTTCATCTAAGCCAAGAACGGCTTCAAAAAAATCCACCCGTGATGTTTTCCAGAAGAAGAGAATGGAATCGAAAGAAACCAAATCTTCAGTTTTGAACCGTATGTTACGAGCTTTTTCTAAAAATAATGTTGTTTCCCCTGATTTTACTTCCGATGCCTCAGTTAAAGAGTGTCATGTAGTTAAGCAGCCTGTTGTTAAGAATGCCGTTAAGAACATTGTCCATACCACCATTAGGACTGCTACTAAGCCTGTGCTGAAGAATGGTGTCAAAAGTGATGCAAAAGCGTATGTTTCATTGTGTAAGAAGCCAACGAAAACTGTTGTAAGTCAGAACCCCAATCAGAAAGCTGTAGTCCCCATCAGACAGAGTGTGCAAGTTAGGGCAGCTGCTGCTCAAAATCTGAAAACGAAGTCATCTGTTTTTGGCAGAACATCAGATTATGTTGTAGATTCTGAAATAGAGAGAAAGAAATTTTCGAACTGCTATGAAAGACAAACGGTAATTAAGAGTGACAAGTCCGTTATCGACAGATGTAATGTTTACCCCAGAACAAGTGAAAGCAATCAAGTAGCAAAACCACAAAGATATGCTCAAAGAACTACTAGAGCAAGAGTTGAAGAACACCCCTCTATGAATTATCCCTCTTACAAAGGTAAAGAAATTAATGATTCTTCGACGTTAACAGCAGAAAGACTTGTTTATGCTCCAGAAGTATATAACCAAAACAATAAGATATCTTATACAGGTTATACACAAGATGCACATTTAAAAGAAAATCGCAATTATATAAATAAGGTAAATTCTCAAAATGATGTTCATAAAAAACCTTATTGTTATGATATGTCTGGTCAGTCGAATCAGTTTGCTCAGTTTGCTCAATTTTCTCAGTTTCCTCAATATTTTCCAAATATGCAGAATCCTCAAATCAATGCAGCACCAGTTTATAATGAATCACCTACATATAACTCAGTTAATTATTACCCTTATGGCTATGAATCTACTAATGCTGCTTTTTATGTAAACCAATTCAATCAACAAGTTTCAAACCTAAGCTCATATCCCAGCCCAACCCGAAGATCCAATCTAATTTCCAGTGGAAGCCCTAACCCTATCCGGAGATCCAACATGCCCTCAAATCGAAGTCCCAAACCAAATCCAAGATTAACACCAGTATCAACAGTAAGCCAAGGTAACAACTTCAATTATCTTACCACTGCTCCCCAATTTAGGTGTGCCCAACCTCAACAGCCAACATTTTACAACAGTAAGTCTCTATTGCATACTCCTAGAAACCAATTCCCTAAGACATCACAGGGTTCTGAGTATCAGTCCAAACCAAGAGCTAGCCAGTTTTCCGCATGTTCACCTATATTATCCCCGCAGCACAACGAAAAGAAAATCATTTATACATCGGAAAAGAAATCGTTGAGCAGTCCTAAACATATTAGTAACCCTTCCACTTTCAGCGCAGATTCTCTTTCCCGCATTAACAGAAAACAGAACAATGAATCAACTGCTCATTCCATTTCAAAGAATAAAACTGTTCAAAGTGATTTCAGCGATGAGTTCATCCCAGTCACCGATGTTGGCATGCCTCAATTTAAAGATTATGCCGATGCGTTATTAAAGAAAAAGGAAGAACGTAAGAACAAATTAATGACACCAGCTGTCAAAGCAGACTTCAATGTATATAACAGAACCAATTTTGAAGCAAATGTATGTGTACCTAAAAATACAATAAGAAACGTAGTACATAACATGCCTGCTTCTAATGTTATGCCTGTCGTAAGAACAAGCAATGTCAATACTCAAAATTTTGGAAATGTACAGGTACAGAGTACTATGTTTAATCAAGGATCTGAAAGAAAGAGAATGTCTCTTTTAAACAAAAATAACAATTTTGCCGTTCCTCTTCCATCTGTATCTAATATGTGTACATTCCCATATAGTATAAAGAATAACGGTGCTGTAAATAATGCAGCGCACAGCTTATTACAAAACGGTGATAAGGTTGTTAATGTTGCACAAAAAACAAATGTTTCTGTATATCCTATGAACAGTAGAGTTACACACAATGCTACTTTGTCTAGAAATGTCCCTGTTGATTTATCTCACATTAATTATAATACTCGTAGTCCCATTGTTCCCAACACAAATGTTATCATCCCAGCACCCTCCTCAGTTGACAGCGTACGAGTAAATGTACAAAAAGAAGGTGGTTCCAATTTTCAGGGTATCAGGAAACTCTCCCAAGATGTGAAGACTAGAAGTAAAACTAGTAATTTGATAGCTGCTATCAAAAAGGAAGAACAGAAAGGTTTTAAAAGATCTGAAAATATATTCCTTTCCCAACATCTCAAAGAACGACAAGAAATAATCATCTCATTAGCTAATTATTACGCTACTACTAAGAATGCTATAAATGTTAATGGGTTTCAAGATTTAATTAAGCGAACTGAAGACATTTTAAAGTTTCTAGGACATATGAGTGAAGTGCACATTCAAGCTATTTCAAATCATTTGTTTTATGTTATGCCCCCCCTTAGTTATGCAGAATATAAAGAATACGTTGAGAACTATATTCCTAGTTCCTATGTAAAAGAAAAATCGTTGAAAAGTGACTGTTGTGAACCAATAGAAGTGCATAATTATCATGGAAGTGCAGAAGTAAATTTTGAAGAAAAGACAGATGCGAATATTCATGTCAGAGAAGTTTCTACGACACCTTTCCTTGGAATTAATACTAGTTGTAACGCATCAAAAATCGAAAACGAAAAAGGAAACGATAAAGGAAAAGAAAACGAAAACGCTAGTGTCCCCATTGCCTCTGTTGTATATGCGGAAACTGCAAATCCTCTAAGAACGGTATTAGTGAAACGTAGCGAAGTATATGATAAATGCTTCGATAAAAGAAATATTTCTTCTAATGTATTCCTTAATAATTCAGATAAGATTTCCAAGAATGTTTCTATTGTTCCAACATTAGTTAATACTTATTTATCTACTTTAAAACATGCAACATTTTCAAGTGTTCCAAACTTTGTTAATTTTGGATGTTTCGCTGAAAATAAAAAAAGAAAGATTTCAGCACAAACGAAAACGGCATCCCCCCTCACAAATAAAGAAGATGATAGTCAAAAAGAGTGTGCTGAAAAAACGGATCCTCCTACTGCCCCCCTTTTACCAGAAAATATAAGTAAGGCATCTTTTGCAATGAATTGGTTAAACACGGGCATCAAGTATTTTGAAGATTTGATTGGCAAAAGTATATTTCAAGCGGAAGATCCAGAAGTAGTAGAAGAAGACATCCCCGACCCCAACACTTCCAACGGATATGACGTGTTTCAAGGTTTGTATCCCGATTATAAACAGATGGAAATGGAGAGAATGCTTAAAAAACAAGAAGAAAATACGAAATTGGTACCACACGGTGCCAATGTACCCCCTATGCCTCATATGCCATCTTCCCCTAATGGGCCTTTAGGAACTCCCCCTTTTCCAGCTCATATATCCCCTTTAGCGTTTCCCATCCCAGAGCCCCCACGTTTGAATGAAACAAGAAAGATTATACCTTTAAATTTTCACGGTGTAATTCTCCCAGTCCCCGCTGATAAATTTGGAGTTCCTCTAAAAGTACCATTACCACGTCAATCCGCGACTTCATACACGTATTCTCAATTAGACCCGTTATTAGAAATGTGCATAGAAGTTGGAGGACCTCAATATGCTATAGAAGATGGAAAGATTGTACCTAGACCCAAACCAAAACCACGTGACCCATCGGATGATTATGGTTCGCCGTTTATAGTACAAAGAAGAATGCAGAAATGGTTTGAATTTTATACTGAACTACAAAGGTGTATGATCGTTGATGAACAAATAGAAGAAGCCTTTGAAGCAAGAGAAGCGAAATTTACTAATTCTAAAAAATATTTGGACTGGCTAAAAAAGAACCGTGATGCAGATTTCTGTGAAAAAGAAAGAAAAGAAATATATGAAACAAAATTAAAACGTTTTAACGCTGCATATAATATAGATTATGATTGTTTCCAACATAGAAAAGATAGAAATAAAGAAAAATTGTTCGCTGATCCTAAAACTGGACATCATGTAAGAAGAAATACGATTCATTGTTTTGATGTATCGAAAATTAAGAATGAGGGCCCTGCATGGGAAATTCAAGATTTTGATCACATATTAGAGTACAAAAATGGAGACTTAGATATATATGTCAATAAAGGATGTGACCTTAATATATTTCACTTAAAACTATTTGAAGACGCTGTTCGTAGATGTGGTAAGAATATACATGAAATGACTTTCAAATCCGATTTTTATAATGTGCAGAGTGATTATAAAAAAGAAAACATTCCTTTCATGTATTTTCGAGAAAAACTGTATGACTTTGAATTTGTGTTGGGTTATCTAAATGGTTTGTCCGATTATGTTAAGAGAAAAGAGATGGAAATTAATGGCATAATGAAGAAACGAATTGCGGATTCATCAAATAAAAAGGAAGCTACTCGGGTAATGAAAATGGAATTTTTTTTCCAAAGATATATGGAAATGATACATAGCATTATATATCAAAAAAAAAATGACTTACTTTTTAAATTGAATCAGTTTACAAAAGAGAATCCGTATTATACGGTAGAGGTTATGGAATTAGTAGAAAAGGAAAACAATGGAATCGTTGAAGAACCCAAATATAAGCCTTCTCTTCCTTATAAAAAATGTCCTATTAGAAAAAGAGAACAAGAGGCTATTGATTGTCGAAGACTTATTTTGGAAAAAGGAATTTTAGGAAAGGACGAAAATGTATTTTTACCAGTAGTGCATGTACCTGATAGCATAAGAAAAACGATACCAATTTCAAAAGTAGATAATGTATTCAGTAGGTTTAATGTAAGGAAAACACATAAAATTCAGAAATCATCTAGAACGATTAACAGAATCAATGAAATAAAGAGACAACAGAAGGTAAGTGTATCGGAAGTCCAACCAGACACACCTGTTGTTAATTCAGAGAACGAAACGATACATACTACAGTTGAAGCACCCACAGCAGAATTTGTGAAAAAAGCATTCAGTGATTTGGTTGCAGAAGAAAATGAAAGAATAAAAAAAGAGTTAACCACATCAGAAATAATAGAAAAAGAAAAAGAAAGATTAAGAGAAAGAGCTGAATGTGAAGCAAATATAAAAAATAATCAAAATCAGCAACTGTTTTATATAAATGGTCCAGATGACGTTTGCTTTCCTTCATTTAATTGTTGTACTGATAACTGTCAAATAACTGATACAGAAATCAACCATATAAATAGTTATGAAGGTAATGATGGCTTTATCCAGAGAGATGGAGACAGTGAGAGAAGCTTAGAGGATATCAGAAGAGTACAATCAGACGATGTATATTCCATCTTCCCCTTTTTAGAAAGGGACCCAGAAGAAACAATAACCAAAGAGAACTTATCAGAAACAGAAGAAGATATGTTTACGAAAGTAAATGTAGTAGTAGTAACAACAGAAACCGAAACAGAAATAGAAGGAGAAGCAGAAGTAGAAGCAAAAACGGTAGCACATGAACAAGAACAAGAACAAGAAGAATCAGCGCAAGCTGTTGTATCTAAATTGGAATCTGTAAAAATGACAGGTAGAACAGAAGGAACTGATTACGACAGTAACAGTGATGGACACAACAAGTCAGGTGTTGCCAATGGTCCTACGTATGAAATATTTGAAATGGACGAAGAAAGGAAACAAGAAAATAAACCTAATATAAAAGAAAAAAACAAAAAAGATCTATTCTTAAAACAAAATCTCTATTTTGATGTAGACTTAAACATGGACCTCACAAAAAAGAAAGATGTGTGTGATAATTTCGATAGTGTTGATAAATTTACAAATTTGAATAATACTACAAAGGAGGAAGAATATGATGGTATAACAAGTCCAATAAAAGACTTTTACAATTTGATAAATACAGGAAATGATAGAGAGATAGTTTTAGAACGATTAGAAATATCCGAACAATTAAAAGTATCAAAACAATTCGAAGTATCTGAACAATTCGAAAGAGAAGCATCCCTTTACAAAAAAAATCTTCCCGAATTATTTGTAAAAGAAGAAAGTGATACATCGATAGAATATATTGAAATTCCTTCAAGAGAATATCAAGTAATACCCTCAGAAAATAGAAGCAGTTATAATTCTCCAGAAGTGGCACAGACGTACAATCCCAAACAGAACAGAAGAACTGTTGTGAAAAAAGCAAAGATCCCCAAACCAAGAGCAACAGTAACGGCACAATCAAAATTCAAGCCCAAGCCAAAAATAGCACTGAAATCATCAGTAACACATGCTGTGAATGTTGCAAACAAGAAAATTACAAATACGAAGACGAATACAACTACAGGTACAAATGTGAGTACACGTATATCTAGAAAGATGAATAAAGAAACGAAAACAAAAGTCGGGATAAAAAATGAAAATATGAACAACACAACGAATATGATTTGCTCAAATGATAATATGAGTTCCAATGGAACCATTTCAAGCAACACATCTAAAACAAGTGGTTACAACTATTTGAAAAGGAAACCAGTTGTATATGGACGTGGACCCAAAAACACCGGTTTACATAACAAGTTAGATAATACCGAAAAAAATATGGCAAGAAAAGAGATGCCAAATAAAGCCAAAATTTTTGTGAGCAGTAATCTGAAAAAACAAGGGAAAAATGAAATGAACACTACAGAGGTAAACAGTTGTTTTGTGGTGGTACCAAAGAAAGAAACCAAAAAAATAACACAAAGAAAAACATACTCCACATTTACAAACAAGAATCGTGTTGCAAATAGTGTTGCAACTAGTGTTGCAAATAGTGTTGCAAATAGTGTAGGAAATAGTGCTAGTAGTGCCATGAGTAATGTGAGTAGTGCCCGAAACAGTGTCACTAACATTGTCAGAGACGATGTTCCCCATAACTACATAGAAAAAAGAAAAGATTCTGATACATTTTTCACATATAATACATTCAGTCGTAGTTCTTCTCAAGCGACTTTAAAAACCAAAATGAAAACAAAAAAACATGAAGGAAGATGTAACGTAGACATAAACAAAATGTATAATGAATTAATAAAAGATTCCAAAATGAGAAATGTTTCTCATCGAATAAGTGAAGATCTCGTGGCTGCTATTCAGCAGGATATGAAAGAAATAGCAAAGGTATACTTAAGAAAAGATCAAAACGAAAAGAATATTAGAAAAAGTTTTGATCTATACAAACAAAAAATTTACAAGGAACTGCTTAAAGATACCAGCAAAATTATAGAAGACGTTGAAATAGAGCATTTTGAAGCTTCTCAAAAAACATATGAAGAAGCCAATACGAAAAAGATTTACAAAAATGAACAAACAAATCTAACACCCGTTTCTAAAAAAATGGAGTTCTTTTATCTTGAAGAAAGAAATGATATCAAACGATTTTACTCGGAGTTTGATGGAAAAACAGATTTTACAAAAAAAGCTTGTAGCATAAATAACTACTACTCGTTTGATACACCTAGAGAATTTTCCACTGGAAACAATAGAAATCAACAGTTGGAACTTATATCTAACAAAATTTTAGAAAGCAATTTAAGAAATGTAAGCAATTTAAGAAATGTAACAAATGTAACAAATGTAAGCAATGTAAGAAATGTAAGCAATATAAGCATTGTAAGCAATGATGGCAATAGCAATGTCAATGCCAATGATATAAAAACAGAAAAAGAGGGATCCATGACAAAAAGTGAAAACATTATATTCTTAGCTTATCCAGACAGAAATAGAAGTGTATCCGGTTTGCAAAATAAAATACTGATACCAGAAGTACATCAAGTACAAGAATTGCAAAAGCAATTGTCTCGACAAGTAACAAAAGAAAAGGAAGAAAGAGAAGAAAGGGAAGAAAGAGAAGCATGTGGAATGTTCCAAGAAATGCCACTTGAAAACATCGTGAAGGAACAAGAATCTGAAATCATTTCAGTAATACAGAAAGAACAAAAAACAAATGCATTCATTTCAATGCAAGACATGGATCAGTGCGATGCACATTTTGAAGCGCATTCCAATATAACAAACGAATATAAAAATCAAATGCACGACTTCTTTGTTACTGATATATTACGAAACAGTTCAAAACCAAAGCAACAAGAAAAGGTATATTACTGCCAAACAAATGAAGTTCCAGCTACAACTACAATTACTTTAAATAAAAACTTTAAGGCACGTCTGGTGCAACTAAACTCTAAACTAGCCGAAGCAAGACTAGTCCTAAATGTGGAACAAGAAAAACTTGATAATATAAAAGCTGCTCAAACAGTTGATACAGCCAAAGAAACTACACAAAATGAAGAAACTAAACCCACTCCAACTAAAGAGATTAAACCAATCATGAAACTTACACCAACGGAACAAAAGAGACTAACAGCTACATTTCCAACATTTTCTCAAGAAAGTACCCACGCAACTTCTACAACCAGTAATAAGCAAGAATCCTATGCACCTAGAGAAATTCCTTCTGTTTTAAAAGATTTAACTAATAATATGTATTCTACAGTAGTTAAATATTGGAATGTGCCCGAATTATCTATAGCTAAAGAAACTGCTTCTGATGTTTCTTCTTTTATTAGTGACTATACGTATTTACTTAGTTTTAGTGACCATTTTAATGCCCCATTTTAATTTTTTTTTACTCTTTTACAAAATTAAACTATTATATGCAAATTAATACTTGTATTTTTTTTTTTTTTTTTTAGTTTTTATTAAGCACATTATACATACACAAGTAAACATCTACATATTCCTATAACTATGTATATACATATACACATACATATATAATATATATTATACATATACATATAAAAAAGAAATAAAATATTTCATAAATACACATGTAATTTTTTAGAAAGTAAGTTTTTTTTTTTTACATAAATTTTACATTATATGCACAACATATAATGTAATCTTTAAACTTAACATTCAGTAAATTTTTATATATAATATATATGTCTCAAACAATGTTTAGGTAATTTATAACATACACTTTTCTATTTTAAAAAATTTAAAAATAAAACAGTCTTATTTCAATTATGTAACTAGTTCAGACCATTTTTTAATTATTCCTTAATATACATATGTATATT